>JAUBOD010001076.1:1043546-1063546 GCA_032353885.1 Nothura maculosa | reverse complement strand
TGGTGATTTTTAGGGGCCCAAGTACTGCAGAAGTGTTCTGATTACATGGTAATAAACTGTATTGGAATGTCCAAATGAATACAGGTATTTGACCACTGGTGCTGTGTTTTATCCAAGAAAAAACATAAGAAATAGCTCAAAAATTTGAAAGTTTTAATGGTGAAAATAAAGGCTATCTGAAAAAAACAACATAGAAAGTGATAATGTGGTTTGCAACACTGATTCCAAAGAGTATGACTGGAACCAGTTGAAAAATACTGTCAAAATATAGGAGCATTTATGTGTGATTCCCAATATTCAAAAAGACATTTCCATGACAATAGCCACTCTTCTTTTTATTACTTTTTTTCCTATAAAATGGAAAAGGCTTAAATTGATTAAACTGGTGAAAAGCCATTTGTAGACACTGAAGTAGAAGTGAATTGGTGGCATTATCAAGTAAATATTCCTTAAAACAAAGGCCTTGTTCCACGTATTTGATATATTTTGAATATGAGAAAGTTTATATTATTACGACAGAAACCAACGTGAGTTTTGCAAGAGTGTAGTTATGATCATTGCAAACTATTTATATTTCTCTATATACTTACATATACAGATGCAAATAGTAATATGTATTTTAGTCCCTATACACTATATACTGTGAATCTATATAACAGCAACTTTGGAAATGGCTTAAAAATGCTTTTAGTAACTGCAAGTTCGGAGCATTGGCAATTTTCCCTTCTCACCTACTCCTCTGATGGACTCTTCTTTTTATTGAGATTTCATCTGTCTTATTGGAGTTCAGAATTTTATATAGTCATTATGTAAATGATTAAATTCTTTGAGAGAATCTCTTTGCAGCTTAGATGGATTCAGTGCTGATATGATGGGTGAAGAATATTTCTTTCAAATCAGTTGAATTAAGTAGAATGAGAGGTGAGCAGCAGCAAATATGTTCGTGCTTATGTTTTGATATTGTAAATTTAATATTGTTGAATGCTTCCTAACCTGCTTGTGCATTGAGGAATAAACCTTCAGGAATTACTTAGGAAATGAAATGAAGTTTTTTACTGTACAGTGTGCCAGTATGTGCAAATTGTCTCAAGCTTGAACTTTTTCTGTTTGGATGTTTCAGGATTCATCTTCTACCTTTAGAGAAATTGCTCATATTTTCAGTGACCTCACATGAAACCTAACTCCTCCATGAAACCTAACCTGATACCAAAATGGTATTTACAAAACCAACAATATCCTCATTCTTATAGTCTCCCGAAATTTATTGAAAGAAAACCAGAAACAAACCTTTACATATAGAAAAGTAAAACGTGAATCCAAGTGCTTAAAGTCCACTGGACAACATAGGGTTATGAAGAGGGCATAAAATGGCCTAAATCAGACCTAAATTACCTAAATCAGAATTTTGGCTTTTAACTTTTGTGCTTGCCATTGAGCAGAAGTGCCCAAAGAACATGTGCATGAAGGATATAAAGGGTGTGAGACTTCTGGCATAGCTAGTTCAGCAGTCCTCAGTTCTCTTCTAAGCTGTACCCAAATCTTTCAGGTACAGAACTTGACTCAAATCAAGGTGAAATTTCTCCTGCATCTCTAGTGTTTCAATTTTACTTCATTGTTCCCATTTCTGAAATTTGTAATCAATATCGACAAGAACAGAAAAGAAGCACAAGAAAAGTGCAAGGTCAGGGAATGAAAGGAATGATGCTAGTCAAGAAGCTTCCACAGTTTTAAATTAAATTCAGAGATGCCTGTGTTCATCCCCTTTAGTCGCTTCTAACCTCTTATTAGAAGAGCACTGGGCTCTGTTGGGCTTCCATTCCTCTATTTTAAGTAGGGGTGGATGTGGGCACATGAACGTTTGTGCATGCCTGCCCTTGGCATCCTGCTTTGTCAGCACTTGGCACACCAGTGTAGCTTCTGTTGACCTCAGTGTCCTTCAGAAGACCAAGCAAAGCCGTGAAATACGGAACTGAGACGTCCCTTGGTTGTACGTGCTGTGACACAAGAGAAGTTGTTGATACAACAGGAAACGTAGAGGAAATTTCTCCTGTTAGTTCACTGCATTGTGAACTCCTGAAAAGGAAATTGGACCAAATAGATGAAGAATATTTACCTATTACCAGTGACTGATTTTTTTGTGAAGTTCAGAGAAACTGCAAGAGAAGCATCTGACACTTAGAGAAGAACCTCTTTTTGATTTATGGGTATAAAAAAAACCATTTTGCTGAGTATCGCTCTTTTCAGGGCTACTTCAAGCACTAGAATTGCCACTTTTGCAGTCAAATCCAAGTAACATCTGCTCTATGCAACCAGTCAATATTGTGGAAAAGTTCAAAGAATGGAGATCATTAGTAGTGTCAGCTTTACAACCAGAAGGTAATGGCATTAAAGTGAGCAAGCATAATACCCAACAATACCAGGCTCATTAACCAGTGATTTATCATGATGAAAAGACCTGTTTAACCTTTAGTCTTCACATGCTTTCTGTTTTTAACAAAAAGACCTATTATTTCTCGTTGTCAAGTAATAATTTGTGGGTTGTTAAAGGGATGTATTAAATTATACTTTAAATGATTATATGTAATTATACAAATATTACATTGGCAATGGGATAAGTAGACGTTAATATGGTTTTATTCCTCTTTACTTTTTTTAAATTAATTTGGAAAGTTGAATAAAGATACTATCTTTGTTAAAAATAGCACAGTATGCGATTAAATGAGGCAAATCAAGTTTGATTTATGTAGCAAGTTACAACTTTGTTTCACAGAAGCAGCAAAATCCACATAAAATATTTTGAGGGCTGTATATGTAAATCCACATAAAATATTTTGAAGGCTGCAGTACAGGAAACTTGTTCTTGCCTCTGAAAAAAAAGTGGTGCATATAGCCAGATTGTAAAATCATCTCTTTCATCCCACATGCCAGGATGCCTCGTTTGTTTGATTCAGTTTTTCTTGGAAATTAAGCACTGTTGATTCGAATCAGCTTGGACAGTTGCCATTTAACCTTGTCTACAGCAAAACTGTCGATATAACGTCCCCTGACCTGCAACACCTGTGCTTTTTCAGCAATAAGCATCTTGAAAATGTCATTTGTGACGTTGGCTTTTGAGATGTGAACAAATATCCACCAAAGACTGGAGTAACAACCGTACTCCTTTCAGCTGTGATCTAATTCAGATTTGCATTGCAGGTCACAACTAGCACATTATTAGCCCTGTTAGAGTCTCTTTAGTGTAATGCCAAGATTAGTTTACATCTGATTGTATTTTTTTTCAAATATTTCTATAAAACACAAAGCTGTCAGAAGCAAACTAACCTGTATACGCACCTAAAATAGACTGAATGTGGACTTTACACCTGCTTTTTACTCCTGCCTTTTATATAGAATATTGAAATTTCACATGGAAATTCCAAAACTTGAGAAAAAAGATTCACTATTTAAATAGTAGGAAGCAAACAATAATGATAAACATAGAAGTAGGGAGATATATGCAATATTCCAATGAATAATGCAGTAGAAGGAAAAGCATCTTCTAAACTTTGCATAGATTGTGTGATTTTTACAACTAGAAGGCAGTTGAATAATTTATGAATAACATAGTATTGTGACTGAGTTCTTTTGAAGTCCGTATACAATTGCAATTGCTTCCTAATGAAAAGCCATGTGTGACATTTTTCCCCACCTTTATTGCCATAGATTTTCACCTATTATTTAGAAGAAACTCTGAATAATTAGTACAGTTGGTAAATTAGAATATACACTGGCAAATATCCTCTCTCTCAGCCTACCTAAAACATTTTCTCTCCTTCCTGGTGTAAAAGTATTTTGTTAACTTTTAGGGAAAACATTAAGAACGTTTTGAGAGTGTTTCCTGGTTATGCTGATTCTCACACCCCTTGTGATTATTGCTATACCTGGACAAATGTTTTTTAGTGTATTTTTTTCATGCAGTACCTCAGTTTTGTCGTTGAATCATCTTATTTTCATGAGACTTTGTTACATTTGAGAAACAGACATGACTCAAAATAATATAAAGGATTCCCTTTTTATCCAATTGTCTAGTGATAGCAAATTTATTGAGATATTAGGAGAGTCAGCGTCAATGCTGTTTTCGATTAGAGGCGGGAGAGGGGAAAAGAAGAAAACAAAAAAGACCTCCCAAAAAACCCCAACTCTTCTCTTTCTCCCTGCTCTAAGCTAACTGCCCTTGCCACCATGGTGTAAAATGGAGAGGAGAGGGAAAGGGGAGGCAAGGTAAGGTCATTCTCCTTCTTGTTGGTGGGATTGCTCCTTCTTGTTGGTGGGATTGCTCCTTCTTGTTGGTGGGATTTCTTCACAAAGAACATTCAGTGTGATAGAAGATGCAAAATGAGGCATGAGGAACCTCATGGATAGGGCACTGATGGACCTTCTGTCTTCAAAGGCTCGTTGATTTTTATTATGTAACATGAAATTGCAATAATATGAGAGATTGATGCTTCCTGGCGTCATGAAGCATTTAGTGGTCTGAGTGTTTTCCTTGGAAGACCTCAATGAAATTTCTCCATAGTCTATGACAGGACCAGAGTCCCAAATTTTGCTTTTCTGTTGAAACCAGATGGTGAGGGGAATGGGTGGTTGGAAATAAGCAAGTTTCCGAGAGGAAGAAAAGAGAACCAAACTTCTGGATTTTTTATCTTGTATGCAATACAATGAAAAAAAAAAAAAGGAAAGGATCTCTGTTGCTTTTTTTGCAATAACATATTTACAACACCTATTCTAGAACTAAAAGCAGAGTTCTAAGCTCATATATATAGAGAGTCCTTAAAACTGAGTCATTTAAGAGTATATATCAGAATCTTGCCTGAAATGGAGCTTTTCATATCTATTTTTGCCTGTGGAAAAAAGCTTGTGGTGGAATATGTCAATATGCAAAAATTTGCAGAAATCATTTGAAAAGAATTGGAAAACAAACCAGAAATCTTTGGCACATTCATTTCTTGTGTGCAAATATTTGCAGCTCTCTAAGTAGTGATCCCAACTCTGTCTCACAGCTGAACCAAGTATTTGCTCTTCCTGGGTGCAATCCTGTGAGGTGCCAAATGTTTGGCTCTGTGGATGAGACCATTTTGGAATGTGTTGTCTCCAAGATGACCTGCATGTTTAAGGGCTTTGCTAAACCTGAGTTGAAATCCACACCACTGAAGGCTGTGCTGCCCCTTGGAAACTCTAATACTGCTGAGGCCCTGGCCCCTTCTCTAGGGATAGCTGTCCATTTAGATAGATTTGAAACCATTCTGCAGCACTTGAAAGAACATGGATATTTTACCTCATTCACAAAATTTTGCTTATTTTAATAAACAGGAATTTTACCACCAATCCACATCTAGCAATGAGGGAAAAGGAGAAAAAAGGCTCCAAGAAAAATAAAGGTATGTATTTTAAAGGCAAGTAGTGCAACAGCCTTGACAGTCAGCTAAAAAACAATATTTAGATACAGACAGAAGCACTCCACAACATGGTGTATTGCATAGTATATATATCTACATACACATTAAAATGCACTCGGGCTCTGAACTGGCTTTCTCCACACTCTCTACCCAGCTTTCCCTCCCCCCTTGCCCCATTCTGTGCTGCTGGACAAAGGCTTCCCAACAAAAGAAATTCTTCCTAGTTTGTAAAACGGTTGTGTAAAACTCGGACTGTAAAGCCACAGTTGACTGCTTTAATGTGGAACAGTTGGGAGGGTGGGGAATGGCTGGCAGGTTGGGACAGGACACAGCCATGGTGCCCCTATTCTGTCGAGGGTCTACTTAGTCACACCACCTGCTCCCCCTATTCTTCCAAAGGCAAACCGGTCATGACAGTCTGAACAGACGGATGTTTAGCCTCAATACCTTGGCCGCACGGCACCAGACGGAGCAAGAGGAGTTCAGAAAAGATAAATTAAGTGATCAATAAAGATAAGGGACCTGCTTGGGAGTAAATGGAGAGCACGGAGCAGACAGAACAAGGGGTGGACGTGTGTTAAATAATGCAAGTGTGTGTTTGGCTAAACTTAAACTTTTCAAATCCAAGCATTGTTCCCCCAAAAGCCTTTTCTTCCCCCAGCATTGGTCAGTTGTGGTTTAGGTAGATGTAGTCAAGTGTCTACGTGCGCAGACAGTCTCCCAAATGCCAGTCCCTTCAGAGTCAGCTGAGCTCTTTGGGGTTTGGCTGGAGAATGAGAAGGAGAATGAAAGGGGTCTGTGTTTGGAGTTGAGTTCATGATCCACTTACACCTCCTGCATTCACAATATATGGAAAAGTATGGCAAGGAGCAATGGAGCTTTGATACAGAGCAAGAGACAGTGCGCCAGCTCATTCAGAGCTGGGGGCTTGACTGGTTGTCAAGTTCTTTGTCTCAAGGACCATCTTTTGGCTCTTTCTGCCTAGCATTGCTAAGGTCTTAACTTTAGACTTGGACTCCTCAACACTTAGGCTATGAATTTGATATATTCTTATTAGTTTAGGTAAAAAAGCGTGCATTTGAATGGCTACATGAAAACTGTGTGTGGTTGTATGTATGTATGTTGAGTGTTCAGTTTTCACACCAAATATAGTCCCTTCCTACAGCCATAATTAATAGCTTGTCACAAAAGAAGCTACCAATCTCAAGGGTTGTGCCCTGTTCAAATTACAACTTTTTGGTATGACAAGTGTAAAAGTAAACAGGTATGATGGGTAAACAGGTAAACAAGGTAAACAAGTAAACAGGTATATGTGAATTACTCTTGGATTCGTAGGTAACTTCATGAGAGAAAGTCAGTCATGTTTGGGTTTCTTTTATTAGTTTTTGTTTAATAATTGTTTTTTACCTCCAAAGGAAACAATTTTCTGATAAGAAATCATTAGCTCTCAGACTGGTTCTGTACTCCTGTGCAGAAATAACTCCTTATTTTTCTGCAATGCTTCCAGAAAGGTCTTGCAATTAAAATACTTTTAGCAAGACATTGCTTAATGTTACTTTCCATTTTGCACATTGTTGTCCTAGCATGGTTAAAGACGTGGTAATTCCCTTCAAATGGATAAATGGCAGACTGCATTTAATAGACTTTCCTGATGGCAACTAGTAGACCAAAAAGGTCCAGGTTATAGACTGAAGCGAAATCAGACATGTCCTATAGAACCTCACTTGGGAAATCATCTCTCTATGGTGAAGGAATGTTCTTTGGGTCTTTCTTACAAATCAGTTATAGTTATGTAGTTTAATGTGTTTTACTCAGACAAGCAGAAGGTGTTGAGAATATGAAAGCCATGTTGAGTACTCTGTGGGTCAACAGATCTGGGACTGGTTTTATGGCACTTTACTGTAACTCAACAGTGATGGTGCCACCTTTCTTTCCATCCCATATGCGCTCTCCTTTTCTGTCTTTTGCATCAGCTCTAAGATAAGATAAAATTAAACCACCAGCATTTCTCCTTCTGTGAAATATGGCTTCATCCAGATGTCAAGAATGACCATTTTTCTCTGTCCAGATTCCAAGAGACTTGGGGATTTCATTTTCTTTTTGAACATGTATAATGCAAAAAGAACAGGGGCTATAAAACAAGGCATAAGCTTCTGTGAGTTTTCAATTTGTCACTCACCAAAATGTCCCAGAAAAAAAAGATATTCAAATTTATAAAATATCTTTAAGGAGAAAAGAAAATATGTGCTTCATCTTTCAGAGTGAAGGAAACTCAGCCTCTTCAGCCTGACATTTGTTGCTAAGAATACACAGTGATTTTGAAATAGCTTATTATTATTAAAGATCACCTGTTCACAGGATACATCTTACTATCAGGCTGATGGCCACTATTAGATGGACAAAGAGAAACACTCAACTTGCAAAGAAGAGTTTCATGAGCCTGAAGGACTTGGTGCTGACTTTAAGTGAGGCTAAGCCTCAGCAGTGCCATCCTGAATGAACACTTTGGTTTTCCTTGGACTGCTACAATGATTCTCACTGAGTGTCCTCCCCAGGCAATTCCGAGCAGCTGGAGGGGGCTTGGGCATTGGAAATGCATTTTGTGCAGGGAACTGGGCCAGCACAGCTGCACAGAGACAGCTGCCAAGGTTAGATGGTTCTCATCACTACGAAAACAGAGGTGCCCTCCGCAAATAGTCCTGGCATATTTTGTCACAAAATATGTCTCTAGTTACCCTATCTATTACAAACCATCATGAAAAAGCATCAGGTCTGTGGAAATAGATGAGCATCAGATGAGGATGCTTTCCATGCTCTTGTAACAGAGAAATCTCTCTGCCTGCCACATCCAGCAATGTAGGTTCCCATACAGGTTCTCCTTTTGAAGGGCTTCAGGATTCTTTATTTGTGCTATTCACATTGTGAGATTTCCAGGGTAAGGTTGGAAAATAAGAATAACCCAGGGAATGAGCCTTCTGCCCATTTTAGATGGGAGCCATGAATTGCATTGTAGAGCGCCTACTCCCATGCAATAATGATGGAAAGCTGAGCAAATATTTCAAATTATTATAATGCCTTTGGATTTAATGGTTCCGGATCAGTGTGACCATGGACTTTTCTTGATGCTGATCCTTTGTGCTTATGCAGCTAACTTTTGTTTGTTTTCTTATGTGCACTTCTCTCCTGGCTCCCTAGGATCCTAGGGCTCAGCTGTCCTTTGGGGACCTGCCCAGGTTTGGAGCAGAGCATTATCCCACGATTCTTTTTAATGTTATTTTCTTTTCTTTCTTGGAAGACTAAAGGGAGAAAGTAAGGAGGAAAAAAAAGAGTGGGGAATGAGGGAATAAAGGATATGAATGGTTCCTTGTAGTATTTTTAATACTCCAGGACCACGTTGCATGAGTGTGAAAATGGGGTGAAGAAGCTGACTGGAAACATAAAACAGACTGTCAAAAGGGGCAGGCATTAAAAATACTGGTGCATAACTTAATGAAAAATGCTTCTGACTCTCAAGCTTATCTCGGGCTTCATGCAAAAAGGTTTGAAGCCTTCGCTCAGTGCTTTATTCTGCCATTGTTCACCAGGAACATAATCTGCAGCAAAACTTGGGATGGGAAGTGTGTAAAACAAGCTCTCTTTCACAGCGCTGGGATGGATTGAACAGACAAGTAGACACGAGCTTTGTGTAAGTCAGGATCTTCTGATTTCAGTATCAGGGGCTGCTAAGCATAAGCATGTCAGTGAGGATTTTTTCTTCCCTTTGAAAGCAGCAGCAGTGTTGAGATGTCTGTGTATTTGCTAAATAAAAGTGACAGGCGACTGTTCCACGCAGGCAGTCCACTGAAGTGCTGTAATGAAGGTGGGTTGGCTGAATATGTTGGTTTCATTAGGACCTGATCCCTTCCAGACTGGAGTGATTTCAGCCGCGGGCAATTGTGAAAACCACATATCCACCAACTCCATAAAAATGATCCCCAGTTTGGTAATTACATTAATACATTCTGTGATGAATGATTTGCATCTGTGGGATTATCATTCATGAGTCTGGCAATAAGGCCAGAAAGCTGTTTATTTTTATGAGCTATTTTATAATTCCAGCTCCAAGAATGACACGGTGCATTAGTGTTGGTACATCAGCTAAATGTGCATGCAGCATCATAAAATGATTCAAACAAACAACTGGGAACATTATTATGTGTTCTGGAATTTACCATAGTGCAACCATAGTATGATTAATTTGGCAACTTTCTCTTACAGTTTATTACAACCATTTTAGAAGAGCATTCCATATGTCAGCCTTATTGTGAGATATATCCCATGAATAGATTGTGTGATCCTCAATAATAAGCTACACCAAAGTCACTTTGGATAATTAGCAAGAAATGTTAAGCTGAAAAGAGGCTGAACTTCAGTTTGGAAGGTGAAGAACACATTTTTTCCCCTCAAAGGCCTTTTATTAATTAGCATAATTTTTTTCCTGAGTTCCAATGTTTGTGAACACTCCAGATTCTCAGGCCTTTTTTTGAGGAAAAAAATCCCAATTCCTTGCTATCAGTCCTCTGCAGATAGCCTTATGAACAGGAAACTATTTCTAGAACTAACCAGTACTTTTATATTAATCTTCCTCTTTAGAGCTGTTTATATCTTTCACAGTATGCTGATTGAATACTTGCTTTCTGATACTTCACTTGCTCCAGCACTACTATTTTAAAATCCTTACAATTCATTGGATCTAGGAACTGATCCATGTAAGTCTAACTCAGCCCAACTCTACCCAACGCAGTCAAATTCCTGGATTTGTATCATCTTCCTTTAGAGTTGGGTCAGTTCTTCGATTCAGCTGAACAAATGAGTGCTAGGGCCAGAAGGTGGTGGAATGTCCATCTGGGAATGAGCTGCCACAATATCTGTAGCAAGTTGTGCAGTGAGTTGGTTAAAATCAGTTCCCAAACCACAGTCCTGGTAAATTCTGCTGAATTTCAGGCTGTGTTTTTGAAGAATCAGTGGTTGTGATCTCTTTGTTCTAATGTTTAGGCTTTTTTCCTTGTTGAAATCCCAATTCTTGGGAAATATCTGATTTACGAGGAAGTCATCTGCTTTGTCTGAAAGTGGCTTTTCTTGATAAAACCAATGGCACTCCATTGACGTGGCTTTTCACTGCCTAGAACATACAGAATAGGCTGTGACTCCTCGTCTACTGTGACATTGAAGTGAAAGGGACTTTTGATTCGCAAAATCATTCAAAAAAATCAAGGAACATTCTGCAGCTTACCCATCAATTACTGCCAATAAATAAGATAAAATGAGTATCGGAAACTCAGACACTTGACCTGTCTTGGTTAAGCAGTCTACCTCATCCAAGCTCTTTCGCTACATTACTACAACATGGTACATAATTGTTGGCAATTGGCTTTCCAGCAGCTGTTTCTATATAGTTTCTGGCACAGAATTTGAATTTTGAATGAATTATTTGCTACCTTCCACTTCCTCAGGTAACAGAAAGCAAACTTGCTTGCCATGGTGGCATTTTTGGGGGTACAAATTTGATTTAGTGCAGGTCTTTTTCCAGGAGAAAATTATTTTGTAAATTAAAGCAACATCTTTGTTAACACCAGTGACTTTAAAGCCAGTTTGACTTTAGAGATATACTTGAATGAGGATTCATTTTAAGGATTGATGTTTTATCTTACTCCTGATTGCTGATCTTTTTCCATACGGAAATCTTGCTATATGTTACTTTCCAAAGTACTATATAATAATACCAAGTGGGATTTTGTATGCAACAGCTTCTAAAAGCATGGATGCTTACTTCATCATACCTCTTTCTTATCTATCCCAACAACAGTTTAATAAACTAGTAATTTGACTTGCTTATTTACAACATCAATTGCAGGATTGCAGTGAAATGTTTAGATTGTAATTTGGAGTAAGTAAGTAGTAAAAACTTTGCTAGGTGCTTATTTATGAATATTTGGACTTTTTCTTTTGTATAGAACGTATCTGGAAGGAAGCTTGAAGTACAGATTCTGGTGTGACAGGAAACCCTGTTATAAAACAAACTACTGAACTAAGCTGAATTAAAAATAAGCTTTTCTTAAGGAAATGAGATTCAAGGTGGGAACTTTTGAGGCCCACATCAGTTGTGAAGTCTTACTGAATTATAGCAGCAGAGGTCAAGACCAGAGCCTATAAAGAGAGCTGTGGAAACACCTACTAATCACACTAGGACAATCTCATTCTTCCTTGTCACTAGTCCAGGCTGAACTTGAGTTTCTGGAAACATAATATCCAGTCAAATGTGTGCTGTCCTTTCCACAGTGATTTGACCATCATTAACATTTCATTAATCATCCCTAGTGTGGCACAGAGCTGATTTCTCACAGCAAATGTAGATGCAAAACTACTTTAGATGCAGATCTTCTCATAGCCCTGAGCTGATCTCATCACAGCCTGGTGCGTGCATTAAACAGGCCCATACAGTTCAGCTAGGGAGTTTTGCAATAAATGTCTGTCTTTAAAATAACCATTCTTCTTTGGGTTCAGGAGTCCCACTAATATTGTGGAAGATCATGAAAATTAGAAAGCAAACTCAACTAGTGACAAACACTTTGTATAATCCATGTCAAAAGGCAGCAAATGAGTATCGCATGATAGCTAAAAATTCCACTATAAAATGCATGTAATTCTATTAACCATATATAGAATTATAGAATTAGTAATGCAAATTGAAACTCTGCTTAATAAATTAGACCTGTGTCATTAGAGTTTCATGCTAATAAACTAGCTCCAGTGAGGAGAGAATGGAAAAGCAGGGGGACAAACCACACATGATTCCTAATGCTGTCCTGCCACTGTGCATGTTGGCTGCTCTAATATTTGCTTATCTCTAAAGAGCAGATTTTAAAAACTTTTCTCACATAATACAAACTAAAAAAAATGTTTAAGAGACAAATACAAAATAAAGCCTCAGGGTAAAACAAATAGACAATTTACTATCAAAATGCAGAGAGATGTTCTTAACAGAATGATGGTGGGTACACAAAAAATGTTAAAAAAAAGAAAAAAATGAATCTAGAAATGTGTTTTTTTTTTAGGGGAAGTATTAATAGTTACTATTTTTTAAAATATTCTCCTCTTCTGTGTGTCATGTTTCTATTCCAAGTCCTGCAGGTTTTCTACACCATCAGTCACGCAGAGCAATTACTCCAGCTGTACAAATAATGTAGGAAATGGATTTTTTTTTTTTGCATTGGAATTATGCAAGCCCAGCAAATACACCCAACAATCGCTCCTTAAGTCAGTGAAATTTAAAGCCGTTCATTTTTCTTGTAAGGAGCCCCGGACCGCTTTGATGAGGAGGTTTGTTAAGCCCAAACGTGGAGGGCTAATAAAACAAAATAAAAGGCTCCGGAGGTGTTTATAGATTTCAATTATCTCCTGCTTTCTCTCCCAGAATTGGGCTAGGCGGGATTGTGCTGCCCTCAAGTAGCACTTGAGCCAGGGCTGTGTTTTGTGCTGCCTGGCTTGGCATTCTCCAAGGTTTCAGCTTTGTCCCCGTATCGCCTTAGCGTGGGGAGCGTTCCGGGGTGCTCAGGGCTGGCTGGGACAAAGCCCCCACGCTTCACAAAAGCAGCGGAGCAAAAAGAGGCAAAATTGAATCTCCAGCACCCAGCTCCTGGGCAAACAGCCCCGACTAAGGGATCCCCTCCTGCTCCTCCCATCCAATTACTGCGATCCAGTGGAGAGAATATGGCAACATGGGTTCACACAAGCTCTAATCCTTCCCATACGTGCAAACCTCACACTCGCCGACGTCGCTTCATTATTGAGCCACCCAGGCAGCCCTGGGCGGTGGAAGGGAGCCGCCAGCTGCAAAAAGCTGCCTCCTTCAGGTTTTAATCAGCTAATGAGAGCCTATGCAAATGCCAAGCTTAGGGGATTAGGCCTTGTCTAACAGCAGCCCTCCCTGCAGTGATACAGTCCTAATACAGGTGTTAGTCAACTGGTTATTAGGCAGTGGCTAATTTAGGCCCATTCAAGGCACAATGGTGCTCCCGGCCCCACTGTTTGGAGCCGGGTTTGCGGCTCGGCGGGAGCTCTCTTAGGACTGCGGTGGGTCTGGCGTGAAGACCGGGCGGGTAGATATGAAGTTAATAAATACGCTCGATGTGCTGGTTAGCAGCACGTGACCCAACTGGCAAGGTCCCTCCCCAGCCTAAATGCCTGGGAAATTGCAGGGGGAGGCCAAAGGGGGGGATTTCATTAAAAGCTGTTTAACATTTATATGAACTTTTTGCATACTTTGGGGGAAAATGGAAAGTGCACTGATATGTTTAACCTCTATTTTCTCTAGGGTACAACCAGCCAATTCTTGTCTTCCATGAAAGGAAACACAGCCTAAAAGGGGATAGAAAGAAGAAAATGGGCTGTTGCTTGGGATGAGAGGTGCCCAGGGCTTTGCCTGTTTCCGTGGTTCAGCACAAGTCTCTGCTTTATAAATGTTACTATTAGGTGATTTTTCTTTTGGCAAAGCTTATCCTTGCACAAGTTCAATGTTGCTGTTCATGTGTTTTGTGTATTGACTAGGCCGGATTTTGCAATGTGAGTGTTGGGCCTAAAGCAGAGTGACAACAATAAGAGGGTTTGGACCAGGACATGTAATGTATGTGACATGTTAGCTCATGCTCCTGCTGTTTGGTTGTCTAAAACTGGATAAAACTTATTTCAGAAACAACTACTGTACACACATAGACAAGCACAGGATGTCAAGTCTATAGCAATTTTCCCTAAGAAGCTTAAAGCTCATGTGAGGATTTTGCCCAAAAGTTGTGTTGCGTTTTGGGTTGTTTTTATTCCAGTGTTATCTTCACTTACTCTTTTGTATGTTTAAATATTACCTAAAACTCAAGGACCTAGCCAGGATGTTGAGCTCTCCTATGAGAAATCAAATATTTAGGGTCCCGAGTAGCACCCTTTAATTAAGATCTTTCTTACTGTTATGTGTAGGGAAAATGAGATAAAGAGTTAAGGGTAAAATGAGCAAAGTGAGTGCACAAATGTAAATAGGTAAAGCCTCTTAGATTTAATGAACACATAGCTATTGTCCATCTGTTTGTTCTGGCTGACCCTAACTAAACGTATATCTCTAGAGGAAGCTTCTGCATCTCAACTTTTCTTGACATTTTGTCCTATGAGACATTTGAATAATCAAGCATGGATCCAAAATTTGGGAAGTTCGGATCAGCCTCTTTGATCTGAGGATTCTGAAGAAATGAGGATGCCTCCTCTGTATATATGGCACTTAGTAAAGTTGTCTTGCTCTCCAGATCTGTCCGCTGGAATGACAAAGGAAGAGTCTTAGGAGCATTAGGTCTTGCATGAGGCAAAAAGTAATGAGTAAAGTAACAGATGGGCTACTATTGGACAAAGTAGAAGTGTTTATATTGAGTACATGAATGTATAGGCAGCTGAGTGCACAAAATCCTCACAAGGCTCTCTTAGAAGAAAGAAAATTCTTCTATTTCCCTTCCAGTGTGTATTTCAGAGATAATAATAATATAATAATATAATATAATAATAATAATATATCTGAATGCTGCTGATTCAGTTTTACTTCATAGCTGTGATGCTGAAGGATACTGTGCTTATGAACTTTAATTTCAATTACATGACAGAATCACATGATAGAAAAGAGCTTACCAGTACTTGGACATATCTGATGAGAATTACTGTGGAAATCTAGCGAATGTACCTGATTTGATAATACCATGCAATTGGTCGTAGTTGTGAGCAAAATATTGTTTCTAAGAGAGCCCAGTTTAAAAAAACCTGGTTTTTGTATTTTTTTGGGGGTGGTTGGTTTTTTTGGGGTTTTTTGTTTGTTTGTTTGCTTTTATGTTTATTTTTATGTTTATTTTCACAGGAATTATCATTTCTGGTGTTTTGAGGAGAATGCATACCATATCTAACCAAATTGATCCGTGTTTTGGTTAAGTCAGTATACCGATACAATATTCAGAAGTGCATGTGGTTATGAAAAGGTATCTATACCCCAGCGTAGAGAAACACATGGACTATAAGAATATGTACACGATAAGGGAAGAAACAGTGGGAGTAAAGATCATAAAGTTAAAAGCCAACCTGTTTTTATCCTTCTTTATTGCAGGGGTTTTATGAAATCTTTGGCTGAGAAACAAAAATGGCACAGAGATATTGCCAGGATTCATAGCAGTCACATAATATTTTCAAAGTTTCAGGTAAATAAGTTTTCAGCCTGCCTTGTTACTTTCTTTTAAATAATAGAAGCTGTGCTTTGGCTTCATCCCATATTAAGGCATGAAGCCTTAGTTCTGTCGCTGGAAAGAAGGGAGCATCCGATTTAGAGCTCTGGCAGCAGATATGTCAGGTTGCCAACAGAGGACTCATCATTACCTATGCAAAGCACCTGCATGTGTCATTAGACCTATAATTATTGCCACATTGCTGGGATTTTCTCATAAGAAGTACCAGAGACAAGTTGTAAGCTCTGCATCAGGTATTATAATTTAATTAGTACGTGCCTTGCAGACCCTTCACTATTGCAACCTTATAACTTTCTAGGAACAAAGTACATGGTAATTCTGGCTTTTTTTTCCTCCTTTCTTCTTACTTTTTTTTTTTTTTTAATCCTTATAAGCTGTGCTCTGAATACTTTTTTTTTCTGAAGATTTCTTTTCTGTCTGCCACAATTATATCTCTCTGCATTCTGTGCATTGCTTTCATATATGTGCATGAGATGGCTCTATGCCTGACTTTTCACCTTCCCTAGTGAATGATTTCTGAATGCTTAAGGTATATCTGCTTTTAATCAAACAGAGTTATGCTCCCAATCCCAGGGAAACTAAATACACTTTGTTTCTGAGGTGTGTCAGAAAGTCTTCTCCTAAACTGTAACAATTTCAGAATTAGCAGTTCCTTCTATTCTAAATGACAACAAAAAATGGAAAAAAAAATCCATTATGAAAGTTTGGTTTAGAATTCCTTAAATAATCTGTAACAGAAGAAAAATGTGAGAAAATCAGGTGCGAGAGTTATCTTCAGAAAATCCTGAGGTCAAATACCCTTAATACCCTTCTTGTGTATCTGTATCACGAGAATTTCAACTGGATTCCTCCTGCATGGCAGTACATAGGGTTAAAGGTTAACAACTGGCCAATTCCTTGGACAAGGTGTTATTCAAAATCAGGTACTTAAGACATTTGCTAGAGGACTTAGTCATTCGAACCATTTGGAATCGCTGCATTTTTTTCAACGGGGATAATATTTAGGGGAACAAAAAGCATTTAGAGACATAGAATTCCAGAAAGCCTGTTACGTATAAACCAGAAACCACCATTAGGAGCTGAGTTTTCGTTATCTGACAGTATCCAAATGTTGTGTGAAAATCATGGTTGTTAAAAAGATCCAAGCTCATTCTCTGCAAATGATTCAGACTGGCTTTACTTAAGCTCTGTTGTCTATGTACACACTAGATTTCTTTTCCCATGTTGCTTTCCTTTGTAGTTTTGCCTCCCAGGATCTCTCTGACTTCTTTTTTTTAGGATTTGTAAAGTAAGTGGTGACTTTATTGTTGATTTAAATCAAAGGAAAAAATCTGTTAGAGGCTTCTAGCCTTGCACAATTTAAAGCAGTGTATCACTGAGGACTGGCGATTATTTGGAGGAAATTCTTTATTAACAAAAATTCTCCAGGTTTTATTGTCTTGTTTTGAAGTAGTGTTTAAAACAGGAGTGGCCAGAAAGTATTCAGAGGGTTTAATATTCAGAGGGTTTAACCAACAACGATAGCATTTTGACCACTTTTCTGAGCAGGGCTATAGGATTTCTTTTCTAGTCTTTTGGTATCCTTCTTGATATTCTGCTTCTTAAAGTAGTTGCCTGTTATGGAGAATATAACTGACTTGCTTTCTCAGATAAGAAATATCCACTGTGCTTTTGAACAAGATCTAGAGCTGAAAAGACAGACATTTATACAGCTTATAAGAGCTAATACTATTAACAGTGCTAGACTAGGTGTTTCTGTGTATGTAGGGGTCAGCATATTGGATTCTGGTAAAATGTTAAAAATACAGGTATATAAGAACAGTTGCTGCCACTGGAGGAAGATCTTCATTCTACCTCTTGTTAAATCACTGGGTTGATTCAAGGAGAAATATATCCCTTGTGTTTCTGTTGCATTTGGAACTCTCTCTTTAACCGTGGACAAGCTCCAAAGCAGGTCTATGCCACAGCTTCCCAGTGTAAGATAACTTCTGGCTGCAAGACACTTAAATTAAAAAACATAATGTTTGTAAAGAATGCTAGGATATTAGACTGAGCCAAATATGGGCAAAAATATTATTTGCTGGAAGTACCTCAAAAAGATATTTTGAAAATTGAATTTAAATGTATATACATTTTGATCTTAGAGGAATCTTAAAATATCAAGCTGAGCAGTCATCTATATTTCTAAATGTAGTGGAGTAACAAGATTTGAGTTCAAGAAAACATTCAAAGACTAACCAAGCAAAGATAGACTTGCATAGAGCTTCTGAAAGCTTAAATCATAAAGATGCTTAAATCTTTAAATCATAGAAGATTTGAATTTTTTTCTCATTGTCTTCTCAATATAGAAATAAAATTCTTAGTGCACCTTGCAAGAGGACTTTTTTAAACCTCTTTATCTCTTCTGACTGCAGATCTGAAGAAAAAATTAGTAAACCAGTCTTTGTTATGATTCTTCTCTCGAGATTTGCCTTGTCCCACTAGATATTTACCAACAGCCTTTGGATCTTTCTTGTTCTAAAATATAGGATATTCACTTTGGAACCATAATAAGAAACAATGATAATGAAAGGGTCAACATGTAGTGTTGAAACTGAATGATTAAGACCAGCAAGGACTGTTTCAGAAGAAGGTAAAACATTGGTCCTCTGCCAAGGTTAACATTTGTTTAGATTATATGGAAACAACCAAATATCTGTTTGCTGATGGATAGATGCCTTCTCAGGTGACTCCTCATTTCCTTTGTAAGGAAATACCATATATATATATATCTATATATATATATGGTATACACAGGCAACTTATAAAGAGTTCTATGAGCCTAGGAGAGACAATAAGCAAGAATTATGCCTCATTAGAGGGTCATTTTGCTACTGCTTCTTTCAATAGAAACCTCCAGGGCTTTAATCTGTATGAATATTAGCCAAGATCCCTCTTTTATTTTACTTTAGAGCTTCCATAGTGTCATAGATGAATTTCTTAAATATTAACAAGAAGAAAAACACGCCGTCTCTGGCAGAAGTTCTCTTATGGTACAGAGAGAGATGATGAAGTCCAATAAATGCTTAGTAACAAAAGGACAACTAAATATTTCTCTGAGGTCGTCTTAGTGAGAAAGAAGCTGTGGATGAGCCTTAATTCTGTGGCCTCTCAGAAGCCCAGAAATTAATAAAGCTAAGTCAGCTTTCATAGTTCGTGTCCTGTAGGTATTTTGACCACTTTCTCCATTGCTCCTCTACTTTATTAGAGGTATTAAATTAAACTGGTGATTTTTTTTTCCTTCTTCCATCTCCCCTGCTCCCTTGTTAGCCACTAGAATTATGTATTCTTTACTGCTTTATAAGCAGCTTACTAAGCCAGCTGACCCAAACATCAGTGGCACCAATTAGGCATCATTCAAAATTAATAACCGCTATGACGAGAACAGATAAAAAGATTGATTCTTGGGATGTGAGCATCATTTTAATTAATTTAATCCTTGTTGAAAGATCAGCTGTGCACAGTCCCGCTCACCAGCGGGGCCCATTTGTCCCTGTCTGTCCCCGGCACCTCAAGCCAGTGAATATGATCAGTAGCCAGCACTTAGGGAACAATAAGAAACAGATTGTACTGTCAGGCTTCATTAAAGATCATCATTAGTATTCCAATTTGGAAAGAGTCTATCTCTCCGAACCTTTTACCAATTCTTTTCAGCTGCTTTTGGGAGGTTTGGTTCAGCTGCTAAATGTAAAAACACAGGGCAGGCTTCTTGGAAAAGCAGCCTGGGTCTCCCCTGATGCCTGTCAGTCTGCAGCTTAAGGGCAAAGCTCAGGGGAGACGCACGTTCAAATGATATCCAATGCAGCTGCTTATGAGCGCAGCATTTATGGGCAATGAAACTATCCTAAACGGCAGCTTAACGATGATGAATGGAAAGGAAATTGATAGGGCACTTGCTTTCATCCCGTGCCTGGGACCTGTGGTGCTTTTGCAGGGATCGCTTGTGGGTTTTTTGCTCTACCTCCCTGCTCCTGCGCTGGCTGCACGGGCTGTTCTGCGCATGCCGATGAGGCAGCGGGAATTTCGGATTTGTTTGCAGTTCACTTTCTCCTTTCTGCTAAGGTCAGATGGGTTTGTTTGTTTGTGCTCCGTTCTTATGCTGGGAAATAGTTATGGACAAATGGATTATAGGATTTCAGCGTCTATTCCTGCACAAGCATCCCTTTCTTTCAGGCATCGCCTCTGGCTGCACAAGCCTATGCAACTTGGCCCTTAGTTTGCAAAA
>JAUBOD010001076.1:1001046-1038546 GCA_032353885.1 Nothura maculosa | reverse complement strand
CATCTATTCACAGCTATGGCTAAGAAACAAAGCTTTCTGATCAATTAATTGCCAAGTGAAGAGCTGCAGTCTCCACTGTGTCCTGAATGTTGCCAAAGGAACAAACTGGTGGTTGGAGAACTTGGGCAAAGCCATACATCTTCCTGGCCATGTATGTTGCACAACAACTGCTGAGCATCTGCCTCAGTGTCCGTATGGATGACTTGGCTCCCAGGGAAAAAGCTCCAGGAAATGCACGGGTTGAACCTGACTTTGTATCTACGTGAGGACCAGGGAACATGAACTCCTAATTTGAGGAGACAGGTGACACTGGCACCAAGCGGTAGATCAGAGGAATGACTCTGAATTGTGGTAACTTGTGCTGATTCTTTGAGATTAGTGCACTGGAGCAGTACCTTGGAGTAGCAGCTCTCAGCCTGACCATGAGAAAGGTTGATGAATTTGTTCACATCAATAAACAGAAGCAAGAGTTGCAGAAGCTCCTACATCTACATTACATTTATTTCAAGAGGTGTATACTTCAGATCAGATTTTCTATGAGCCCTTGGACTCGCTTCCTAATCGCACTAATGATTTGAAGCTGTCTGAACATGCAGTTCCTAGTTCAGACCCTTGTACTTGCTGCTTGGAAACATCTGCTGTGAGTTCCTGCATTAATCCTATTCTTGCATTAGTGTCTTCTGAGAAGTGGGTATGTGTCCACCAAAATGATCTGAAGAACCAAACAACCAATCATAAGGGGAGATCACAGGGGCTCCACTTCTAATCTGTAATGTTGCTCCAAAACATAATGTTTTGGTAGATGCAATCCCTGCAGTCTTGACTGCAAACGAGGGCTATAATACACCATTAAAATCAGGTAGACAAAATCTCTACTTGCAGACTTGTATCTTCTGCTTTCGCAGGCAGATTATTTTATATATATTAGCAATAGTATTTTCTGTGGGGGGTATCCAGAAGTGTTACAGCACAGCAAGAACTCTGTCTTTCTGATTGCCAGTCCTCAGCATCTCCTTATGAAGGTGATGAATTTCTTATGGTGTTGTCAGAGCAAATATTTCACATTTTACTCTGTGTATTCTTAAAAATTATGTATGCTTATGTAAAAAATTCACTAGAGAAGGTGAAGATGTCATGGGATTTTTTCCCTCATTATTAAATAAAAATGATTTTATAAAACAACAGCACACGCCTTTAACTATCAAAGAATGCATGCTGCTGATGATATAATGTTTGTATAGGTAATTAAGATTTTTTTAAAGAGCTATGTAATTTCTGCCATTCAGAATAAGCAGCTTGAGAATACTCCAAAATGTGTAGAGATCTTGATCAAAAAAATGAAAAGGGCATTTGTTTTATCCTAGAATTGCTTCAGGAGCAATACTGAGTTGTTAAAATCTTGAATTGGCAATTGTTTTCCAAAGTTACCATTATTAGCCTTGAAAGTCTGGGTTTTGAAGGGGGATCATAAATCTTAGTACTCTAGTGAGTATGGATTTCAATATTGTTTCCTGTTGATTCTTATTGTTAAGAACATGACAGTAGAAAATGTTCTCTTGCATTTTAAAGCTCATTTTTAACAATAGGCACCAAACGTGGTCACACACAACAGCAAAAGAAAGAGTGACAAACAGAAATCCTCTTTTTCATTTGCCTTAGCTAGGAAGCATCTCATGCAACATTGCCAGTCTTTTTGAGAATTAGGATTTTCTGAGATTTTTGGAGAACTAGTATTGACCACTACTTGGGCAATAAGCCCAATCCTTCGACAAGGACTGGTTTTTAAAGTATCATCTTGCTCAGATGCCTTTTTTTGGGGTTCTCAGAGAAGGATCACATTTTGCAGTAGCGATTCAGCAGGGACATGCGGAGAATAACCCAAACTTGCAAAAGAAGCTCATTAGGCCTTAAGAGCAAGAGTCTTTTTCAATAAGCTTCCTGCCCTCAATGTGCGCCCTTCACTAGCATCTTCCTGCCTTGACCTGGTGATTTATTTCCTGCTTCCTATGTGACCTGTTGTTTTATTATCAGCTGTAGTGACCAACATTACTGACACAGAGGGTAGGTACAAGTGAGGATGACTATACCCAAGAGGAAGCAGGTTTGCAATCCTCCCCTTGCACCTCAGAAGAGAAATATCCATGATCCAGTCTGCAAACAAAGGGATCATCAGACAGTACCAGGAATGCCCAGGATTTCTGTCTGCACTATGGACGTGAATGGTGCGTTGCTCAATAGTACATCAAAACAAGCTTTGTTAGCATTATATATATTGCAAATTGAAGAAGCTTACTTCTCTCTTTCTCCTTATTCTGACGGCCCACAGACTAAGCAAGGATTTACTGAATCCCTGTAAAAGAAAAGGAAAGGCTCTGAAGTTTTCTTATTCTTAAATATCAGGCCAATCGGCAAGTCTGTTGAGGTTTAGGTGCCATAGGTTTGATCCTGTTTAAAGTGTAAAACTTTTACGTTTGTAGATGTCTAGTTAAAGGCAACATGAAAGACCACAGCCCTCTTTCGCTTTTGTGGCTGTGCTTACCAACTACAATGTCCCACATCACAGAGGGAGGGTTGGGAAAGGAGGAGAAAACCCATCAGAAATTTAGCAGCTTAAAAAAAAAAAAACCTGAATGTTTATAATCAGCTTGAGAGCTCAGTGGATTTGTGAAATCGTTTGGGATTAACAGGCTATTGATTGCTAATAAAACAATATTTAGCTTTGTCTGATGAACAGCAATGGAAAAAGGTGTGGGCACCTTGTCAAACACGACCCATTGAGGACGGATGATGGGTTAAGTGTGGGGGTCTGAGTGGCAGCGTGGGTGCCCAGGCTTCAAGGAGGACTTGTCAGTTGTTAGGGAGGCTGGTGAAAGGAAGGACGCCAGCGCCTGATGGCTGGGGTAGTATTGATGCAAGTTAGCTGACTAATCAGATTGAGAAAGTCCCATGGTATTTATGTCACTTTAATTTTCATCAAACAATTGGAGACGACAGGACTCTATTAAGGAGAGGTTGATCCAGAACTAAAGCTAAATAAATTAGGGTCTCAGTTTAATCAAATTATCCCTCTACTGGCCTTGGATTAACTGAGGAAGACGGCGTCGGTATAGGCACTCTTGATTGGCTGATTTTTTTTTATTTTTTTTTAAAGAAGCTGGTACAAAGAATGGGAGATTTAACACACATAGCTAACACACTACTCAAAATACCTCAAGCATTCACCTTTTAAAAAAGTGCAAATTAATATTTATCAGGAGAATTTGCAATTGGACTGAAGTGTATTTCAATTTTTGTGCTTTTTTTTGTGAAATGAAGTGAAAAGAGGCAAAAAAAAGCTCAACTGAAGAGCTAAAACAAGAAAACTCAGAAAAAGCCGTCACAAAAATCTAAGTACTAACCTAATGCCATTGAGTGACTTCTTTCTTGATTCAGAATAAATGGTTTCTCTTATGTCCTCCTCTATTATTCTGTAATCTACAAAACTGCATCCTCTTCTTCTATTCACGTTTTGCTCTTGCAGACACCCTTAGCAAGCCTTGAAAATCTAGGCACTAAGCATCCAGCTCCAGCTGTAGATTCCTTAAATATTAAAGCAAATCTGCAGTAATGCTCCTTTCCCCTATGATTCCAAAATTATTCTTTAGGCATCATATTGTTGTTTAGGGCTTAAGACGATTTGAACCCTCTCTATTTCCAGCACAGGTATTTTCCACCGACTTCAGCTACCCTAGATGAATATAGACAAGAGCCAATTCTGCTAAGTGAGGTGTTTTCAAATGCTCAGTCCCTTACAAAAAGGGTTTTCATTTCCAAGTGACTTTTCTAGGTATTTACTTCCAGAGATGGTCAAATGCATCTCTCATTGCAACACTAAATATCTTGTAGATATTTAAAAATCACTCTATTTCAAGGACCTGCTATTGAGTTTTTCATTTGTTTGTTTTTAGTATATGGGTCTAGTAGATCTACTAGTTTGACCTGTTGGTATGCATAAACACCACAAAATGCCAGTCTTTTTTTTTTTTTTTTTTGTGGATTAGCTGAAATTATATTTTTTTATGGTAAACACAAGGCTTCAGATAAATACTATACTTTACTTCAGATAAGCAGATGATTTCAGAAAATGCTTCTTTTATAATTTACCTCGATAAGGATTTATTCTGAATCCAAATGGTTTGCCCTGTAGAAGCATAGATATAGAAAGCAGTTAGATTAACTTCTATTCTGAAAACACTGATTTTTCCTTAATGTGCCCACTAGCACCTTTGTCTATGTATATATATATATATACACATATTTTTATACATATATGTATATGCACTGACTAGAGTTGTTGCATTTGGACACCAGTGGTCTGTAGACCCTGGTGCCTACATGCACATTTTAGGTGCTTCTCTATGTTGGTAAATGTATTTTATGAAGAAAGACCTTCACTCTGCTGCAACTATGAACTCTTTTTTCTCTTAAGCCTATTCTTAAACCTACCTACTTTGCATGTGAGCCTTACACAGTGCCCCAGGGCCCATTACCCAGGCGGAAAATGTCTCACAGACCAGTTGTCTTCATTCCTAATTAAGAAAATATACCCATCATTTTATTAAACTTCTAAAAACTGAGCATGCTGATGGAGAATGTAAATTCAGATTAGCAGGCACTGCTTTTAATATTTTTCCCAGATAATAGGAATAAAGAAAGCTTTTTGCAACTCACTATATTAGTATTTCTTCCCTCTGCTTATTAATGGGCACTTAAAACTTTCTGTTTTTCTTTCATTTAATCTTTTTCATGTTCTTGATCATTTTAAGAGTCAAAATTCCCCTTTCAGCTAAGAGCTAACAAGAGTGCAAGCAGATCAGCAGCATTCATGCTTTACTTGCACTGATGCCCCTTTAAAACTCCAGAGGTGTTTGTACCTATTTCAGTTGCATCTCTCACTGTTGCAGGTTTGCTGTTCATAGCTGTGCAGTGTTTGGAAGTGATAGCTTTGTGAGAACCTCCTCCAGTTTGCTTTATTAATTACAAAAAATACTACAAACTGGGATGGGAGAACGGAACCCCAGTGCCATCATGTTCTGTGGGATCAGCAGTGTCATCCTTAGCACAGCATGTAGCAAGCGGGTGGCCTTATCTCAGGTATATCACATAAAAATTGAGATGATTTGCGCTTTCTTAGGTAAAAATGGTTTGTCAAAATTGTTTTTGGTCTTGAGCTTCATGGTTCTGTAGATTTTTGCATGTTCTGTTGTAGAAGTTTGGTGTTTGAAAAAAAAATCTGTCTCCAGTTGTTACCACATACTAGACCTAGGTGACTGACTGAGAAACAATGGGTTTGCTGTGTAATGTTAATTCTTTTAAAACTTTTTTGTTTCTTTCATATTTGACCAAAACAAAGAAATAGTTGTTTCATTTCTTGCCTGTGTAATATCTTCATGCGCTTTTCAACAATGACAAATATTGGACAAAATGCAGACACAGGTAGAGGATAGAATTACACGTGTTGGAAATCAAGATGAAGTGAAGCTCACAAGTGATATGGTGGTACTGTATTTTGTGTGCAACCCTTTAACAACTTCTCCAGTGTTGTGTTTGTGGATCTGGAGGAAAGTTTGAAATGTATTTTAAAAAAAAAAGAAAAAAGGAATTAAAAAAAAAGAAAAAAAAAGTAAATATTTGATTTTTTTCCCCTGGGTCCAGATTATAAAATTGTAATCCCTTACATTGTAAATCTTGCTGTACCATGCAAATCCCCTTATAAGGATTATGAGATTGTAACAAAGATGCTCATATTTCAAGAGGTACCAGTGTAGCTTCTATACTTTTGCTGCAGAATTTAACACAGTCTTCACACTGCACCGATCCAAATGAACAGGCGCTTTACATTTATGGAAAATCTGAATGTGTGCAATAATTAAAAAAAAGCAAAAGGTTCAGTTACAAGGGCTGTGTGGCACTATTCTCTGAGCAGATGAACAAAAGCAAAGAGTGTGCAACGGAGCAGAGACGATGCAATCAGTGACCCCCTGCCCCTCCGGTGGGGGAGAGCTTGGGCGTCGCACAAAGGAGCTGCTGTTCCTGCTCTTGTGCCTATCAGCCCAGGGACTGTTTGCAGAGTCATTATATCTGTTTTATCTGTTATATCTGCTTCTGAGATCAGGCATGGAAGCGAGAGCAGAAGGGAGGCCGACTTGCTGTAGTCTCAGTACCACTGAGCAGTGTTTGCAGAATTGCTGTCACATTTTCTGTAGCAATTACTATCATTGGAGCCTGAGTTAAAAAAAAAAAAAAAAGAAGACAGACAAAATTAGGCCATATTCTTTTTTTTTCCCTCCAAACTTGTCATTACGGTCATATCTAATAATCATAATAAATTTTCCACATTTAAATTTTTCACGACCCTTGGAGTTTGACCGTAGCAAGGGCTTAATCTTGGTAAATCTAATGCACGTGTAAAAACTTTTCTTCTTGTTTCAGTTGAGAGGAGGATAACGAAGAGGAAAATTAAGCTACATAGAACGGATTTACAAATGTAGATCAGAGATTGTAACCCCAGAGAAGGATACACGAATTTCCAGATTTTTTTCGTTCCTGCACTTCCCCCCCCAATTCTTTTATTTATGTATTTATTTTCTTTATTTTAACTAATGGACTTGAATCTGAACACAATTATATCCAGGCAGGACAACTGATTTGGGACCATTAGGAAGAGGTGAGGAAATAAGGGTCAAATGCTACATGGGCGAGAAGGGGAATGTGGGGCGTGTTTTATTAACCACACTTGGCGCCCGAGAGCAACACCGAGGCGCTTCAGGGTCGCCACCAGCTCCCGTTGGCTCCTGCAATGAGGAGCCGTTGGGAATAGTTCGGCCGGGAAACAGCGACTTCTTCCTGGGAGCCGTTTTCCCGCCCGCCCTTCCAAGATGGCGCCGCCAGAGGGCGCCCGCTTGGCGCCGCCGCGCTCCGCCCACGGTGACGGAAGGGGGCGTGGCTCCATCCCGGAAGCGACGCGCGGCCTTGTGGGAGTTGAAGGCGCACGTGGGGTGGCGGCTGGGGAGACATGGCCGAGCCGGCGGCTGCTCCTGCAGGTGGGTGTTCGTGTGACGTCACCAACGGTCGCTGCCTCCCGTTAACGGTCGCTGCGCGGGTCCCTGGGCCCTTCTTACCGCCTCCTGTGTCGCTTACGGTCCTTGTGCGACCCCTGCCCCTCAGCAACGGTCTCTGTCCATGTCCCGGGGGTATCTGGGCGCTTCCCCCTTCACCTTTTCCGTCGTTAACCATCCTTTCCTGGGCTTTGTAGGGCCGCCTTTGGAAGAGGAGATGCCTGAACTGTCCGAGGATGAGGAGGCCTGGGAGGAGGAGGAGGAAGAGGGCTCCGCAGAGCGCCCACAGGCTCGCTGCCTCTTCTGTGACAGGTGAGGGCAGCGATAGGAGACCTGAGAGACCCTCAGCACAAAAATGTGGTCCCTGTAAGTGCTCGAGTTCTGCCTGTAAGAGACAAGCAAGTTAGAGAGAGCCCTGAGGGACCCTCAGCACAAAAATGTCCCCATAAGTGCTCGAGTTCTGCTTGTAAGAGACAAACAAGTTAGACTATCTACTAGGTATCAAACAAGTTAGACTATCTACTAGGTATCAAACAAGTTAGAATATCTACTAGGTATCTTGACATAGTATCCTGTCTAGCAGTCTTCAGAGCTGAAGCTCTAGAGTTTAGGAGTTCTTTAATGCTGAAATTCTGTTGAATATAACTTAAAGGAGGGAGAAATATTAAGAAGAAAAAGGAATTTCCCCTTCTTCATCCTGAAGCAATATAGCAGTTTATCTCTTGATGTCTTTTGTTTTTTCTCACGGTCAATAAATAGTAGAGAACATTTATTTCGATGCTGGTAAACGAATCTGTACCTGCAGTTTTTCTATCTGAGACGCAGTGTTTACTCAGAGGTGTTTTGGGATAGTTAAGAGGTTCTCAACAGTGTGAAACAAAATTGATGTGTTTCTTTATTATGTTTTGTTTGCAAAACACCTTATTAAATTCACTTTTCTTTGGAGGAGTTGTTGTATGACTAAATAGACACCTGTTCATTCTTTTTTAAACAAACAAAAAAAAAAGATACTGTGAATCCCTTGCCTAGCAAGTTAGAGCCTAAATAAAACCTACAGGAAAGTCACAGAATCTGAACACTGCCGTATTAACACTGTTTATTTAATAACTATTTACAGGTTGTTTAGTTCTGCTGAAGATGTATTCTCCCATTGCAAAGTAGAACATCAGTTTAATGTTGGTGATGTGATCAGTAAGAACGGTAATTTTTTGTGACTTTTTTTGGCTTTTTCACGCGTATATTGGCATCTTTTTAAAATAAATGATGAAGGTGAGGTTGTTGTTAACTGTTTTTTCTAGTTTCAGTTATATAGATAACATTAAGATTGAAAGACTAACAAATGTTCACATTATTGTTAAATATATTGGTTCCTGTGGCATAGTCTCTCTCTTTCTTTCCAGGACTTGACTTTTATGGATACATTAAACTGATAAACTTTGTAAGATTGAAGGTACGTATGCCATGTATTGAATGGTCTATTCCATGGTCTGTGTTTACAGAATGAGAAATCAAAATACTGTGCTTTAAAATTACCTTTTTTTAAAATGTAACTGCATGTGTAACTGCATGGAATTCTGTATTACATATCTACATATAAAAAATCAAGGAATCTTATTTAATTGGTTTATTTATGAGTATTTTAACTGTGATATTGTTTTAATTTAAAATGTATCTAATTGGCGTAAAGTTTTATTGATTTCAAAAGAGAAAATTTCAGGCTTATGAAAAGCCCAAGTTAAATAATGTCATGTTATTTTTTTAACTGATCTGTGACTTGCCCTGGTTCCAGCACTGGATTTACTTCTTAGCAGCTGAAGCTTCATATGTCTTGTATGTGTCCTGATATGGAAGAGCCTTTCTTTCCTGGGGGTCTAAGGAGGACAGAATCTTGCTGGACAGGATCTGATCCTTTAGATGACATGTGGTCCTTTGATTAACCTAAAATTTATCTTCAAGAATCAGCAGAGCCAGTGGGAACCTAGAGTTTTAAGTTAGGTCTAAGTGCATCTCGTGTATACTGCAGCTTCTTATTCCCTAAATGTTTAGATTTAGACTGAATAGTGTCATACACTACTAAGTGTATGTATACTATTACTTAATTTTTACTTAATTTTTTCAAATAACTGCTTAAGGCATAACTAATTAAACAAAATAATCTTAGAGGAGGAGGAAAAAATGTGGTCCAGAATATGACATTTCCTCTTCCTAAAAAATACTGTGAGGATTCAGGTAAGAGAGAAGCCTCTGCTTCCCAAGTTGCTCCTTGATGCATTGTTGTTTAAAAGTTTGCACAGTTAAGATCTTGACCTTATTGATTCTCTCTGTCATTATTTATGGACCTGCTGCATCAAACACTTGAGAAACCTTGGTTCCTAATAGGAGTGTGGACTTCAGTTTCTGTAAGTCTGCTCTGACAGGCCTGAACTTCTTGATCTTAAAGTTTGTTTATCTGCTGTTTATGGTTTGCTACCTCTAGAAACCAACTGTGCCATATTTGAATTCGCTCAGCAGCCCACTCCCTTGGGAAGGAGAGGAGTACTTGAAACCTGAGCTAGAAGATGATCTCCTACTTCAGTTTGGTAAAATAAATATTGTGATATGACTGTACCCTGTTATGTGGTGTTAGTAGATTTCATGTTATACAATGCATTATCACTGTTTAATAGTGTTAGATACTGCAGTAAGAATGTTAAGTCGCTCTCAAGACTCCTTTTGAAAGTTTTACCAGAAAATAACATGGTAGCTTTTAATGATTGATATTTTGGGAATCATGTTTTATTATCTCTGTTTGCTTAATATAAATAGTATATTCGTAATGCAGTTAAGCAGGTCAAAGAGAGACTTCATCCAAAATTAGTTGGGAGATTTTAGTTTAAACTTTTAATCTAAAGTTTAGTTTAAACTTTTAATCAGAGGTGTCCACTCAAAAATAACATGCCGTGAGGCAGTAGTAAATAATTTGTCTTGTGTCTTCATCTTTTAGACAGGTTGTCTTTTGGACCAACCAGATACAACATTCCACTAGAGAGTCATTGAAAAATTCTGTTTTTTTTGCTGGTTGTAATTATCTCTAGAAACGATTTGATATTCCTTTTTGTGACAATTCATCAGAAGAATTTGAAGTCCTGAGAGAATTCAACTTGACTCTTGTATTTGCTGCCCATGATCCTTCCACTTTGTTATGATTTGGCACCTGTCTGTGCATTCCACACACACCTCCTTCATGTAAAGCATTAGATATTTAGGAGTTGAGATTTCTTCTCTGTGCAACCTGGAATGCAATTTGGTCCTGCTGCATGATTATACAGACAGACATTATTATTTGCTTACTGCTGGCATTTCATATTTCACTGGAACTCTGCATTTCTGATATATATAGCCTGTCTAAACTATAAATGGACAATCTGAGGTGCTCATTGCTTTCAGTTACATTGGAAATTGCCAAGACTTATGGATCCTCAGAAAATCATATTCTAAGCTTCAGTGCTTTGTTTCAGTAGCGTGGGCCAAGTGGTTGTGCCCAAAGTAACTTCTTTATCTAAAAACAGTCATGCTGTTTTTCTAGTCCGCTGACATCTGTTGAAATCGCTAGCCAAATTTAGCAAGAGATGAACTGGACTAAATGTTGAGTGAAAATGGGAATATATTTATGAACTACTATGACGCATCACTATTAACTGACAGATGTTTTTGTTCCTTCTCACCAGATATAGATGATCTCTGTGAACCTGCGAGTGTTTTGTGTTCTAATGGGTTAAATGATACTGCAGTGCTCCTTGAACAACTGAAGCATGCAGAACACAGAGCCAAACTTGCAGAAGCAGCCTTGGTTAGAGCCCAGGATGACCTTCAGAAAATGAAGTAAGTGCTGGGTGAGATGAAAAGTTCATGTCTAAAGACCATGTAGAAATTCAAAGAAATGGTAGTATTTGACTAACTAAAAACCTTGTCCAGTTTTGAGACTGTCATTTTCATTTCTCTCTTGTAGATCTTTTTATAAACTAACAAAACTACGCTTTGGAAAGCTTAATATGGTTCTAAATTTCAGTTTGTTGCAGTAGCAAATTCCAATTCCAGTTTGGAGAGATCTTCGACAAAATTAATGAGTTGTCTTTCTGTTTATTGTTACTTCTGATTTTAAGTGTCGGTTCTGTTAATAAGACTCTCCAGTGCTTTTAAAGCAGGAACATATCAGAATCCCCGTAGCTGTACATGGTGCTGGTAAACATGCAGATCTTCAAAGGAAGGATGCTGCACATACACAAAGGAGGGAATTTAAATTTTTGGAGGCTCACATAATATAAAATCCTTTCCAAATACATTGCTTCATGATTACAACCCCAGCAATCGAACATTGAAAAATTGTTTTAATAAACTTGGAAAAATAAGTTATGTTTTTTTGTTAGAAGATAAAGCTGCAAAACCTCATTTTGTAAATTTGGAGAGTCCTTTGTATGTTTTGAGCATGCCTACTTGCTGCTTGTTAAGTAGGTAATCCAAACTTCAAATTCATATATTTGTGCAAATTCTGATAACTGTGAGCTGTTACGAATGTCAAAAACAGACAATTTTGTCCAACTTTGACCAACAAGTCATCAGCTGCAGGTTTTTCCTTGTGTCTCTAAACTTCTGTCAAGCTTATGTAAATGTCGTTTTGAGGGTTAATTTTCCAAATTATCTAGCTGTTGTAAAAGCGAATCTTTAGTTCTTCTTTGTCAGCACAGGCTCCTAAACCCAGCAGAGATGGGCTGGTAGCAATAATAGATGGAGATCTGATGCAACAGCAGCCCTAAATTGGAGACAGAGTAAATAGTTGTATAGAGGCAGCCTCCAGGCTGTCACTCATAGTGATATTTCTTGCCACCTTCTCTATCCAAACAAATTCAATACATATCTTCATATCTATGTCACAGACTTGGATACAGAATACTTAAGGTTGGAGAAGCCCTTCAAGATGATGCATCAAGTCCAACTGTAAACCCCACCCTGCCTGCTAAATGTCCCCAAGTGCCTCATCTACACGTTTCTTGAACACTACTAGGAATGGTGACTTGACCATGACCCTGGGCAACCAGTTGCAGTGATTCACTACTCTTTCTGTATAGAAATTTTTCCTGATATCTAACCCAAACCCCTCTGACACAATTTAGAGCATGAGGAAATGGCCACATTTTGCTGTTGCAAATTTTTGTAACTGTAGTGTGGCTTTTATACAAGAAAGTTTGAAATGAGTAATTCCAATTTAAAGCACAGAAACCAAGTCTGAATAGGGTAAACTTGTTAGCATGTAAATACCACAATACCACAAATGTTTTATTAATGGTATTGAGTGCTTAAAATAAGAAAGAATTGTGTGTGGCAGGTGATGCACTGAGATGCATTGCGAGGGAATCATCCTGCAACTCCTTCTGGAAACCAGCAGAGGGAGATTCAGCATATTTGTTTCCTAAACCAGGTCTATTATCACAAAAGACCCCACAGCAGTGTGAATTCCTTATCTTCTCAAGCCCCTTCCCACCCCTCACCCTCCTGCCTCCTTTTCCTGCTCCCATGAACGTGTCTCAAGGGTGAATTTCAAATTGATTACAGGCAATTTGCTCAGGATTTTGTGATGAATGCAGATGTCAGAAGCGGCTCGTCAGCCAGCGCTGTTGCAGACCTGCATGAGGATGAGGATGGTGTTTACTTCAGCTCCTATGGGCATTATGGGATACACGAAGAAATGCTGAAGGTTAGAAAGTGAACTCAACTGCAACTTACTGGGCTAAACAGGAAAGATGGAACAAAGCGGGCTGTGTGCCCATAAATATACTGCAGAGCAGCTGCATTTTTAACCCTTTTTATACTTGGTAGTTTTTATCCTAGGAGATGGGCTGGGTTTTTTTTCAGCTTCTATTTCCTTTGTTCCTAATGCTTCCTGTAAAATATAAATTATGTTTACTGTACAGGAAACATTAGGAACACTTAATCATATACTCTACAGATATGCTTGAAGGTATATTATAAAATCTAAACATAGGAAACCATCAGTTTTATCATATGTGCGTTGAATTTTTAACTGTATGTCAGGTGTTCATTTTTTTTTAATGAGAACTGTTTTTATATAAATATAGTGATTTGCTACATTTAAAACTTTAAGCAAGAAGACCTGCTGTCTGAATTTTGAATCTCTCCAACCTTGCTTTGTTTTGACTCCCCTCTTTTTTTTCTTATGTGTATTACACCCAGAAACTTACAGTTTCTGTTGCCACAATTATTTCAAATGTGGGGAGATTATTGTAGACTAAATGATTAGTGCTTCACTGTTTTTCTCTGAAGACTTCTTGAATATCATCTTCATAAATTTCCTTACACTTTGCTTTTAAAAACAAACAAAAAGCATTGTAGTGAAATAGTGAGAGAAGGGTATTGATGAATAGCAAGACCTAAAGTGAATGACCAAGGCTTACTTGGGCAGCAGTGCATGGAGGAGCGACAGCATTTGGAATTTTATTGATTAAGCTGGGGCAGCGTTAAGCCAATACGAGTGGGCAGGGTGTAAGGTTGAAAGCTTTCCAGCTCACTGCTTTCTGGATTGATGCTGAACCTTCTGGGGTTCTTTTTTGGTAGCTTCAGCAAATTCTATTATGTACTGCAGCAGAGGTGAAGTACTAAAAATAGTTATTCCGAATATATCATTAGAATAAACCCGTATAATTTTAAATGATCTTGGGTCACACTTATTATGCATAATTCTGCAGTACAATTTTCTGAAATCACTTGTACCTTTTTGTTACAGCCTATGGGGAGATAATCCCCTTAAATCTATTTTGGATTTTAGGATTTTAAAGTCACAGAAGAACTTGGTTTGTTTCCATAATTTGTATGAACCTGGTTTTAGTTCTCAGTTTTTAATTTCTCCTTTTTATTCTGATCAGACAGGCTTTGCTCTCCCTTGCTTAAGAAAGTGTTTTTATACTTTCTCATTATTTCTGTAAATTCTTACCTGCCATAGTATGCTAAGTTAAATATGTGCTCTTGGATTTTAGACTTCAGAATTATTTGTAGATGATCTTTACGAGGTAGAAGTGTCTAACACTTCATGAGCAGCAGGGATCCCAAAAGCTGTAGCTGGCTGTCAATTTACATACCTGCTGATACATGTTAAGGGGATCAGTTTATTACTGTGCTGATAGATTGAGATATGCTGCTAGCTTTCTTTTCCTAAGTTACAATAAATATTTTGTCACGTTCTTGAATATTTTTCGTCTTTTCAGTTCATATTGTGTTACAGTCAAGCCTTTTTTTTAATCCTTTTAATTTCTCTTTCATAGCATGGGCTATACAGCTTCAAATACTAGTTTGTTTGCAGATTTGTGGCTTATTTAGAAGTAGAATGGATTTCTCTGATCCATAGCTGTTTTGAAGGAAGCTCTGTGTCCAACAATTGCATATGTTAAAATGATTAAAAAAAATATTGCGGATTCACAACTCAAGTTTGTGCTGTTGTACAGAAGGCTGTTTTATGTAGCTGATGCTGTGTTGGCGCTTTGTTACTGCTGTTTCTGAGAAATTTAAATGCTTAGAAACATCCCAAATGAAATGCTGCAGGTGAGAATCGTTTTAAGGTATTTTTTTCTTTCCTACAGAGGCTCAATTGGCTTTATATACATAGATGAGAAATTCTAAAAAGACTGAAAGTATGTCTTGTAAGTACAGTAGCCAGAAAATATCTACTATGGTCAGGTTAAAAGCAGATTTTTCATCTTTTTGAACTTTACTGTGCATCTAAATAAGCAAAGTGAGCATTGTTTTTATCCTTTAATTCATAGGATAAAGTGCGTACAGAAAGCTATCGTGACTTCATATATCAAAACCCACATCTCTTCAAGGACAAGGTAAGTAAAACAGATCAGAACATCCAGGCGTTTCTGCTGTAGATTTCTTCTTTTTTTTTTTTTTCTTTTTTTTTTCTTCGCAAATGATAAAAATCCTTCAGGTTGGCTACCTTGTGCTTTTGGGAGTGGAATATCACACTGACAAGACTTGATTTAACATCCTCTGGCTTGATTAGGTGGTAGAGTGCTGTTCAACTGCTGGAGGGTGCAAAGTGCTGATAACAGAAGTGCTGATCAATGTTGTCATTGTTCTTTGTGCCACATCGTGATGTTCATTAATTATGATGGCATGGTTAAGTCAGGCCTTTCTGATCCAGTATTTTAAGCAGAATATTTTTCAGAGACACCTTTCTGTGATTTAAGTCTATCTCAATATGTGCCGATACAGTAAAAATATCTTAGAAGCACCGTGTAATTAGAATTGGGGAAGAATAAAACTGCAAGTGATTTATTGAACTGATGTTATTTAATCTCTCCAAACTGAATTATTCTTAAATGACTTGAAATCAGGAGCTACTATTTCATTTACCATGGGGAGAGATGAGTGTCGTTGTTCATGATACCGATGTAGTTATGACCCCTACCCAAGCACCATCCTCCTCTTATCTTCTGTATTTCTCTTGGCTATTTCTAATGAATTTGCTGTTTTCTGAGATATGCTGTGAAGCCTTCTGTTCTGCTTTTTCTTTTTGATAGCTTTTCTCTGCTTGCTGGTTGTGGGCTTTTTTTTTTCCTTAATGACCTGAATTCTTAAGTCTTCTTACTGCAAGACTTACGACAGTTTTGAAAGTAATACATATACACAAATTCAATAGTTCCTGAGCTGATAATAGAGCTTTACATTAGGAGGTTTATGTTTTATTTCAAGGTTTTGACTTTGTGGAATTTTTGTTGTTTTGTTTTCCTGACAACTAAAAATTTATTAGGAAGGGAAATTTTCTTAGCTTTTGCTTCTATCCTTGTCACAGAAGTGTTTCTGTTACGGATTCCCGAACTTCTGGTAATAATGAGAGAATTAGTCAAAGCATCTTAGAAACATGCTGCCAGGCATGAAAAAATGTGGAAGATCTCATTGTGTGCTCTAGAAAGATATTTTCACAGATGCTCCTAAACCCCTAACTAGAGGTTGTTGCAGTACAAGACTTACATGGAATGTACTATGGAATGGAACAGTAATTTTTCAGATATTGATTTTATTTCTCCTGTGTTATATGAACACTTTGACAGACATTTAAAACAAGGGTGCAAGTGGCCTATTTAGAGCCCCAGCTGTTTGGATGTTTTGCTTGAATTATGTGTAACATAAGGCTTTCCTGACCTTATTCATAAGTGAAACTTCAAAGTTGAAAAAGTGGACTAATTTCTTTTAAACTCTGCTTACAATAGAAGAAGATTAAAATATGAATAAGAAGAATATTCCAATATTGTGTTTCCTAGATTCTATTGTGTTTCATATGGGAATTTCTACAAACCGGTGTTATATTTCTCTTTAGAAAACACAGTGATTTTTTTTGTTGTTATTTCTAAAATGACAACTGTGAACAGGTTGGGAGGAATGAAAAGGGTTGAAAGAGGTTCTTACTAGGTTTTAATGAAGATTTACCCAGAGAACTCCACTTGTACAAAATGGATGACAATAGAGTACTAGACTTGTTTGTTCTATATGCGTTATGCAGGACTGAGTTTTTTATTTAGCTCTCAGCTTTCAAAATAAATGATTAAAAACTAGAATAAATTTTACTTGCTGCTTTTGTTATGAACCACTCAGATGTGCTTGAAAGGTGAAACGGGACAATTTGGATTACCTAATAAAAAAGGTTAAAGTGGTCTTGCTTAAGATAAATTCCATTTAAAACAAAAATGAAGGTCTGATTTAAAAAAAAATTAATTTGATTGGAAAGAATAGTTGGTTAGGAAGGCAATATCATCATTGTCTGAGTGTTTATTTTAAAGTGGAAATCTGAGGTAGGCATCAATGCCATGTTTAGAGGGAATTGGTTTTTTTACATATTAAAAATTCATTTATAGAGTAGATTGATTTGGTTGAATTACATGCCTTGGATTTTAAGAGGTTTGCTTGTATGTTTCCCGATTACCAAAAGCAGAGGATCAGTGTTGCTCTGCCTGCAGTAGGGGAGGATGTGATGCTGCCACGTACTGCGAGACGGCCAGGTCACCAGCCCAGCTGCTCCAGAGCTCTGCAGAGCGACCATATGTGATCCCTGCAAGAACGTGCCAGCCACTTTCTCCTTGGGCTAATTGGGGATCATTCTGCTTGTCTTTGCATTTCCAAAGGTGTGCCAGCTTGTGTATTTTTCCTCCCCTGCCTTTCTGGCCACCCGTATCTCCTGCCTAAGGTTAGATGAGTTCCATCTGGGTTTTTAAGTGACCAGGGCAGTTGTCCAAAGTGGTGTCTGTTCTAATTTTTTTCTCATTTGTGGTGATTGCTCTACTTTGTGCAACTGTACGTCAAAATCGATCTTTCGCAGCAGTTTATTTTTGGCTCTGACTTCCAGCTTTCATGGCTCAGCAATTCTGTTAACTATCATGGGTACAGTGTTAGAATAGATGACGCTTAAGGGGCAGGAGATTTCAGCAGCTGCAGGAGCCCTGGCTTTTATTTCCTGTTTCTGCCTCCAGCCGAGGGACTGTAGCTGCTACACAGTAAAATCTCATTGCAAAGGGGTCAAAGAATTGACTCCTACTGCAATGTAGCTGTGGAGAGTTCAAGTGGAACAAGTACCTCCATGTCTGGAACTTCCCTTTTCATGTTTATACCATCTTGCAACATGCAGAAAGGAAATGTTACGCTTTTAAAGTCTGATTGTGGATTGTAAATTATTCTGTGAATGCAGGCAACTTGCTTTTCTATACAAGTAGCTTCTCCAGCACAACACAAGCTAGCTTGTCATGCTGGTTTGAGTATCTTTGTGCAGCATCCATCATTAAAATGTATACAGCTGTAGGTAAGCACGCCTAATGTGCAGAGCATTCAGATACTTAGACTGATGCAGTATATCAGATGAAATTTAAAAGTGCACCTGCAGGTTTCTGTTGTGCCAAAGCAGGACTGCTAAATAGCTCATAGGCTGGAAAGTTTATCAGCTGAGAATATTTTTGCCTGGAAATGTTTTGTCAGGTTTGATTCTGTCAGTAGTTTATGGGTTTGATTCTGCAGTGATCTGCTGATCAGAGGGACCTTGACAGGCTGGAGAAAAAGGCAGGTGGGAAATCTAGGCAGTTCAGCAAAGGGAAATGCCAAGTGCTGCACTTGGGGAGGACAAGCCCTGTCTGCTGATACAGGACTAGGGCCAACCATCTGGGAAGGAGCTCTGCAGAAAAGGACTTGGGGTTTTCAATGGACAAACTGCGCATGAGCCAGCAATGCTCTTGGGGAAAGAGAGCTCTCAGCTACCTATTTTCAAGTGTTAAAGTTCTACAAGCTCCTACTTGGAAATTTAATCATCTGACCCATAGCTCTTATGAGGTGCTGTGCCCATTTCTAACAGAGCATTCCTGAATTCTTTACAAAGAACATAAAATGAAAATGTGTAGATTTTGTTCATGAGCAGTAGATAGGAAGAAATATTCCTCATCCCTGTTCACTTACAGTTCCTCTCAAGTAATTGGTTTTAATTGTGATGCTATTTTTTTTCAGGCTCTGGCTTGTGATCTTTCTTATAGGTAAATCATTTTAGTAGTTGCCCAAATAGTTGCTTTTATTTTTTTTCTTCCCCATGTGATTAAAATCATATGTAGTTTGAGCTAATCTGCTTCATATTCTTTTTGTAAAAGGCAGTAGAGTGTTTGGAGTTATATAGAGTTTGACTTGTGGATAACTTTGGGCATAATGGTAAGTTTTGCTGCTACCTTTTGTTGTGTTACATAGGGTATATCTGTATTAAAAGATATGTAGAAAAATCTTAGAGAAATGAACTGAGGTAGAAATAAATCTGTCTTACTCATTTCAGGTGGTTTTGGATGTTGGCTGTGGAACTGGAATACTCTCCATGTTTGCTGCAAAAGCAGGTGCAAAGCAAGTGATTGGAGTTGACCAATCTGAAATTATTTATCAAGCAATGGACATCATTAGGTGGGAAAGTTCAGAAAATATTATGCTAAATGAATATTGCTTTAAATAGTTGGTTTTAATAATACTAGTTTTTGAATAATACTAGATCAACTGACACTTTCTTTTGCTGGTGTTATGTGAAATAATACATTGCCTAACATAGATTTTGGTGAGCAGTCATCTTGAATGCTGTACTGATGGAGGCAATTTAAACAGGTCTCTAATTAAGGCAAAATATTTCCCTGGCTTTCCTTTGATTCTGGTGTGCAGGCCAGTGGTGCCAAGCTCAGAATGACTCTTCCCAGTGCTTTGTCTATCCTTAAACTTAGAGATGTTCCTACTGGTAGAACTTTGAAGTGGAAATAAAGGTTGTAAATTATGAGGCCACAAATTTACAATGCAGACCTATTCCCAGAAGATGTGACTGAAACTTCAAGTTCTCATTAAGATGAATCCATTGAAAGTTATTCAGTTTCCTTGATTTTTTTTGTAGGTTTCCATGTTAGAATTGTGTGTTTTTATATTTTTTTATATTCATTTTTTAAATGAAATGTAACTTTGCTGACTGATGTTAACTTCTAGTCATTTTCGCATTTTACTTTTAGTCATTCAAGTGTTTTCTAGTCTAGTTTCAGAACTCTGTTACATTTAAAGGATTCTCTCTTTGCTTATGCCTATATTTTGTTTCTTTAATAAAGAAATGTACTGTTAATTTTCATGCTAGTTGGAAAGTGATTACTTTTGCACTGTAATTAAAAAATTAGCATGTGATTATGTGCATTAGCATGTGCATTAAAAAATAAGCATGTGATTATGTGCATACATACACATGCATGAGCACACACACTCTGTATAGCCATTGAGAAAAGTTGTTTCCAGGAGAATTCCTAATTCCCATGCTGTAAACTCCCACAGAATAGTAAAGGGTAAAAGTTACCTTTTTTTTGTCTTAAAATTATGGTGTGTGTAGCTCTGTGACATTTTATTTCTCACTTGGAGTATCTAGTAGCAAAAAGGCTTCTGTTCATTGCACTAAATATGATGCTAGTGATGAATTATTCCTGCTCTAACAGAAGACTGTTTTATGTAGAGAATATTTAATTGATCTTTCCAACAACCCACATGTTCAGGTGGCCCTTGACCTTTCCCTTTCCCTCCCTTCATTCAGATCTTTCTCCCATTGTCTTTAAGATGGAATTTTTAATGTGATTACTGGCCTGCGCTGAGAGTCAGACAGATTGTAAGAGTAAGATATCAGGGTGGGAGAGAGGAGGTCGTGATAAGAGCTATAATGGAGAGAGAAATTTCTTTGGGAATACTTGCTCTGCCCTCTCTCACAATAGCTATTGTGATAGTGGCATGTGCAAAAGAGATTGATATGGTTTATCAAGGGAGAACTGTTAAAAGCAGTCCAGCATTTAGCTCTTTCATTTTCATATAGTTTTTATTTCAAAAAAAAGAAAAAGCACTTCAAAAAGGTAGCTACATCATAGCCTCTTGCTCCTTAGGCAGATTTGTCCATATTATATCTTGCACAAGAGCTTATATCAGATTACTGCTGTTACTAACCATTGCGGATGACTTTGGCTAGATGCACAACAGGGAACGTGCCTTTATTGTGGAATAACTGTACTATTGATCTAAAGGGAACATTTGTTCTCTGTGACTTTGCAGCTGGTTTTGTTTAATAAAAAAACAAATTGTGCAAAACATCTTTGTGAGGAAGCTCATTCCCATTGCTATCCTAGTGTGATGAGTAGACTCTAATCACTATAGACTTGCTCTGGAAGGGTCAAGGAAGGAGAACTGGGAGCTAGCAACTCTAAATAAAGAGGAGAGGCATTTTAAATTGCCTTCTACCTTCATGTTCTGCTGTCTACACATTTGCATGCACAGCACATCAGAGATATACAGATCTACTGCCTGCCACGTTTGCCTCACATTTAAGCTGCCGCAGTTTTTGGAAATGTGAGAATGTTCCCTCTGAAATATAACTGGGAAATATTTTAGTGCTATTGAGATGAGGAGGGTGGTTTTGTTGCTTTTGATTTGCTTAGATTGTTTTTTTTTTTTTTTTAAATGGAAAGTCTTGGGGAAGGAGAACAAATGTAAACATTAATATATTTCTCCTGACAGTAAAATGGAAATACAAACTAACTTGTTTAAATTGTGATTTGCAGGTTAAATAAACTTGAAAATATCATTACATTAGTCAAAGGAAGAATTGAAGAAGTAGATCTGCCTTTGGAAAAAGTGGATGTAATTATATCCGAGTGGATGGTAAGATGCATGAATATTCTTTACAAAACAGTTACTGTCAGGGAGGAAAAATGCAGTGCTGTTATTTCATTTGAAAAACTATTAGAGTGCTGCTACTTCTACCAAAAATCTGTTCTGCTTGCAGAAGCATTTTTTAAAAACACAGAAGATGTGATGACAGTCCTGTAGATGATACTGCAAAGTAGTTTCTGTTCCCTCTTGTTCATGTTGTTTCAAGTACAGTCAGGTACAGTTTTTATCCTTGAAAAATGGTACTTTTGGCTGAGCAGCTATAGTATTAAAGAAACTGTGCCGGTCATTTAACTAGATCACTCCAATAGATGAAATTGCTTTAGTCCATGAAGATGACTAAAGACCATCATGACAAGGCAAGAAGGATGGTACTGGAGGTGAGGAGCCTGCAACTGGGGAGTCTCTGTCTGCATCTTCGTATATTCAATTAGCAAAAATCAGTTTTTTTTAGTCTTCAAGATTGCTAATTAGATATATGAAGATGCAGTTGTGTGTTACTATTGGTGATTTTTTTTCTACCATAAAAAATAAAACAACTGATTTGAAACTGTGTAATAAAGATAATAGCCCAAAAGAAATGAATGATAGAGAATGTAAATGAACCATTATTGCCTGTAAACGATTGGTTTTAGCAGTGGACAGTTGGACCCTCTCTAGAAGCTCCATGTCCCCCTTATACTGGAGAGCCTAGAGTACTGTGTGCAATTCTGGGATCCCCAGTATAAGAGGAACGTGGAGCTTCTAGAGAGGGTCCAGAGAGCTACCAAGATGATTAAGGGACTGGAACATCTCTCATATGAGGAGAGACTGAGTTGGGCCTGTTTTCTGTGGAGAAGAGAAGGCTGAGAGGAGATACAATTAACATGTCTGAGTACATGAAGGGGGAATGTAGGGAGGAAAGGGCCAAGCTCTTCTCAGTGGTGGCCAGTGACAGGACAAGGGGCAATGGGTCTAAGTTGCAACACAGGAAGTTCCCTCTCTATATGAGGAGGAGCTTCTTGACTGTGAGGGTGCCAGAGCAGTGGAACAGGCTGCCCAGGGAGGCTGTAGGGTCTCCTTCTCTGGAGGTCTTCAAAACCTGCCTGGATGCATCCATCTCCATATGAAGATGGAACTTCCTACGATTTAATTTGTACCCATTTCCCCTTGTTCTGTTGCCAGCCACCACCCAGAAGAATTTCGTCCCATCCTCTTCACATTCTCCCCTCAGGTATTTTTGAGGGAATCTGATCAATATATACAGTCTGCTCTTCTCCAGGCTAAACTCCAGGCTAAACCCAGCGACCCAGCTCGCTTAGTCTTTCCACATGACAGATGCTCCAGTCCCTTATCATCTTTGTTGCTCTATGTTGGACCCTCTCTGGAAGTTCCATGTCCCTCTTGCACTGGAGACTTTTGGGCAGAACTACACAAAATACTCCAGGTGGGGCCCCACCAGAGCTGAGTAAAGGGACAGGATCACCTCCCTTGACCTGCTGGCAACACTGCTGTTAATGCAGGCCAGGTTCCCAGTGGCCTTCTTGGCCACAAGAGCACAATTCCTGGAAACATTTTTTTTTTCATCCTGGTTCCCACTGTTCAAACTTAAATTTGAAAGCAAATTTCTTCAAGATCAACAGTGAGAACTTGCATTTGAAGTTATTTTTTGACAAATTCTGGGTGTTCAACAGTCTGAGAACCCTTTAGATGGAGTTCATGTACACTAGGAATCCATATGTATCCAATTAATTGCCAGGTAAATATAGACTTTTTCTAACTTTGTTTATTCTATCATTTTTATCTTACATATTTCACATTGCTGACAATGTACAAATCTCAAACCTTAGTTGTCTAAGGTATCTTATTTAAAGATGAACTTGATATTTACACTTGAATTAATCAGTTTCAAAGCAAGATGGACTCATTGACACTGGTTGTTTGTGTATGCTTTCATAGGGGCTTGGCTTTTGAAATGTAACTACAGTCCTTACAGAGAGATTTCTCTTCAGTTGCCTAATGTGTGAGACAAGAATTATGTTCCCCAAAACATCTTTCTTATTCAGGAGCCCAAGATCTACTTTTAATTTTCTTAAGAGCACTGATTTACAATGCATCTTATTATGATTAAATAAAGGATTTTGAGAAGCAGCTCATGTAAAAACTGAAGTATTTAACATTCCCTATTTCTGATTTCTGTACTAATTTACCTTTAAATATCTTAATTATATAGCCATGAACATTCTGCATAATGAGAACTTTGAAATATTAGGAATTATTAATTGGGAATGTTAGCATTTTTATAGGTTGCTGCAATACAGAGATAAAGAGGACAGTGCAATGGAAATAAGATTAATAGCAGGACAAACTGTTCTGGCACAGCCCGAGAAAAGCAGTATTTTGTCTAGATGCAAATCATTTATCTCTGTCTGGGCTTCTAGTGTTGTCTACTTTCACTAGTGGGTGAATTTGGTTTTTTTTTTCTTCTCCTTTCCTGTATGATATGCACTGGAGTGAAGCCACTTCTTAATAGGAGAAAGTGCATGCTTAAAAATCGATTGATCGCTTGGTTGAAAGTGTTGTTAAGTGCTAAGCATGGGCACCAAAAAGAACCCAATATTTTTCCGCTTTCAGTTCTTCGTTTAGAACAACTGGACCAGCAGGCAAATTCCAATGGGAATAGTGACTTTTGGTACAAAGCGAGGAAAATATTCTGAATTTTGCTAGAAAACAGACTGCTTTTTACTAGTAATAATTTTTACTAGCTACTAGAAAGCATCAACCCCTTTGTGGAACTATTGCTTCCCTCTGTCTTGTATACAACTGCATTTAAGCCCAAATACACAGTAAACAATTAAGAGCCATGCATGAACATCAGAAAAAAAAAACATAGTGTGAAGCATCAAAATGGGAGATAGTGAGAATGCAGCATTCATCAAGCATATTTCTAGAAGAATTTCTAGAAGAATTTTAGAAAGAATTTTAGAAATTCCAGAAGAAATTTAGAAAAGACACGTGGAGCAGTGTGTTGTAAAGGATGTAGGTGATTTCTGAGGATCATTCTCCTGCTTCTGTAAGTGCCCTACAGCTTCCGTGGACCAGTGTTCTCACTTAATTTAGATTTGTTGCCTAAAAATAGGCAAGAATGAGCAAAACATCTTCAATATCACGTAGTGTGCAAGTGTCTATATACACATACAAAGCCAGATCTTATTTAAAACCTATATGTGCTGTCTCTGAAGGTAATAACTATATGAAAAGATGGAGATGTGATGAGCTACAAGTGTTTCTTTTTGCATCTCAAAGACTAAATGCTAAAGTTTTAGGACCTGAATATCCCCTTTGAGATTATAGAGACACCACTACGTGGTGAACCACATTACCTTAAGCAAAAAGGAAGCCACAGTGGCTAAATGGCAGCCTGTTTTGCTAACCAAAGGCATCGTAGATGGCATCCTGGGTGTCACTGCTGGCCTGGTTTGTGGAGGTTTTTGGAGGCTTCCTTGTCCTGTGCTTTGTAGCAGGGCTGGAGTCTTCTGAGGTGTCATCCTGCTTGGTTGCACTTAGTGAAAACGCATGAAACGCTTGAAACTCTTATTGGAGCTTTCAGTTATTGTTAGCAGTCACAGGCACCACCTTTGGAATTAATAATAAAAACAATAAATAAAAGCTTTTTTGTATTGTGGGAAAACTAGAAGCAAATCTTACTTTTTAAAATTCAAATTATAGAATTAAATGAGTTGTGTTTATAAGCAAAGGTACAAATAAACAGAAACAAATATTTGTATATACTGCCTAATGGCAATCTGATGCAAACGCAGTTCTGAATACACATCAGGAATTTGCTTTTTACCTTTGTGTAAGGAATAAGGTGCTTTCTCACTTAGTGATCCAGTCTGCAAATGGCTTGCAAATGTGCAAAATCTGGAATTTTGACTGGAATGCTGTTTCTTGTATGATTAGTGGGGAAATATTTGTTTTAGCATGAATTGGGCATACAGTAGACTTGTTCACAGGCTGTTTCACACTTATGCCCCCTCCCTGGAGATATACAGTTTAAAGAAGCAATAATGTTTTACAGTAATTAAAGCAATTCTACATGCAATACTTAAGTATGACTGGAGAGCTGCTCTGCAAAGTGCTAAAACAGGTGTTGAGTGGAATTATTCTATTACTACCGCATCAGGAGAAAGTTTTCACCGGTCAGTGTACAAATGTGGTTGTTCTATTATATATATATATATTTTTTTTCCCTAATTTTCTAATTCTTACTCAGGTGTCTGTGTACGTTTTTTTTTTCCCCTCTTCTGTAGCTAAGCATATCTAACTAATTAGAGTTTGCTTGCAAATAACTTTTTTTTTTTTTAAATTGGATAATTTTGAGATGATATCTTGATGGGTTGGAATGTATTGCTGCTGTTCAGGAAGAAGAAATATATATATAATTTATATTTATTTTATTTATACCTATTTTATATAGATTATATATATAAAGCAGCTGGAATATATATGTATGTTTATATATCTAAAATATACATATATATATATAATGCAAACAATCTTCCCTCCTTCCTCCCTTCCTTTCCTCCCGTATTTCCATGATGGATAGAATGCAGTGATGATTTTTTAACACTTATTTACAATTTTCCCTTCACTCTTGACCTTCTGTAGCACTACCATTAATATTGGGAGGTGCAGTCAATCTGTTTTTATAACACAGTAAAATATTTTATGTAGGAATTGAGATATTTCTACTTTTTAATGCTGTGTAGAGAGCATAGTAACTGAATGCATTAGTTCCTTTACAGAAAAGGAGAGGAATATTATGCTGAATACTAAAGTGCTCATGTTAGAAGGTCTTACAAAGCAGTTTTTCTGCTTTGTAAATGTTTCTGTGTGGTTTCTGAATTAAAATAACTACTTTGCAATGGAGTAGTTTATTTAAATATGGAAATAAAATAATAATGCACGATGCGAAGCCAGGAAAGATCTGTGAACATTTTACAATACTATTGAAGCATAACGTTGAGTGCACCATGCAACGACTTTGTCTCTCCCTGAGAACATGGTGTCTTTTATGCATTTTAGCTTAGCCTTTAGCAAGGTGGATCTGTGACTATTCTGCTTGCAAACTTATATGATAGACATCTCTCCTCAGTCACTAATTTTGAGGAAATACACATTGAAGAAAACCCAGAACTCAGAGCCTTCTTGGTGGGAAGGGAAGAGTGCCCCATAGCATAACGGGGGGAACACATCAGGTATAATTCTCTTTCCAGATGGCACCCCTACAGGTGAGGCAGCAGCCTGTGAAATTACATTCTAAATTACACTGCAGATGAGCACAGCGCAGAGAGCAAAACGTTTCTGTGGAGGTAATAAATGACTTAATTCACTCCCAGGGACAGTTTATATAACTTACAGGAACGGTGCAGAGCACTTGGGGGGATGTAGGACTGAGGAGTGAAAACAACCCGAAGTGTCAAAGTAGAAGACCAGCAAAAGAGCCTAGAAATTTAGTGATATTTTGGGTTAGAAGCTTTGTCTTTGATCTATGCTACTTAGTTTCATTTGGCAAATGTGGTCAATGATGGGCATTTTAGGCAGGAAAATGAAGACTCTTAAAAATGTCTCTCAACTTACTATCTGCTAATACATTTTAATATATTTTATATATGTCTTAACGGGAGTTATGCTTACAGAGTTGTGCATTACAATTGTTTTCCCAAGTCCATGCAAAGTGTCGAGTCAAATCTCTTAACTGTATCAATTGTATAATATAGTTACCATATACCCACAGGCTTCATTTTACACGCTATATATACACAGCTAAGAACTGTGCATGTATATATATATAATATATATATGTGTTTGTACATGTAAGCTGCATTAGCAGTTGTGAGCTTCAGATGAAATTCATTAGGCTCTTACTAAGATTTACAGGCAAATAAATTCTTAAACTCTCGTATATTTAATTGTATGAAGCTTTTGAGACAAAAAAGAATGGATAAAGTTCACCTGTAGATAGATTAGATATATTGCATGGATTAAAAGAAAATGATTTATCAATTCTTGTTCTTCTACTCTTCTGTTACAGGGTTATTTCCTTCTCTTTGAGTCTATGCTGGATTCTGTTATTTATGCAAAGGACAAGTACCTGGCAGAGGGAGGCTCAGGTTGGTGTGCAGAATTCTTTTTAATAAATTTAGCTCTGGGGGAAAACTAAATGAACAGAGGGACTTAGAGTAAGCTATGCATGGATGAGGAAGTTGCCAGTCTAAATGAAATATGTTTCCATTAGTGGGAGCTTCAAGGCATTAATTTGCTCCATGGGTACTAGAAGAGCACTAGCTGGGGTATCTAGGTTTCAAGATGATAATATTTTTAAGAATAAAGGGTTTCCTGTTTATTTTGAACTGCAGTTTAAATATCCTCCCTACTTCTTCCCACAGTTTTTCCCCCTCTCTGCCGCCTAAGGAAAATCTCCAGCAATAAATGGAGAAACTTCGTTTAAAAAGAAATGCTTATTTTCCAAGACATTGTTTTCCTTAACAATAGTAGTTAGGATGTTAACCCAAAGCATTATTACTTCATTTTCAGCTAGTAATATTTGGAATGCTGAATATATTCTTCCTAGATCCTCTTATCGGTTGAAAGGCATTTTGCCCACCTGGACCATTAAGGATTTCCAGAATTCTTTAACCCAACTACAGTGCTGGTTTTCAAACCTTTCAAAATCTACAGGGCTTCACAGCAGTTCTCAAAGTTTCAATTCCCCTTCACCCCCAAATACCCCTCTGCTTTTTTTTTCCCAGTGCTGAAGTGCTATTTTAGGGTAGATCATCATCCAGAGAATCCAGAAGAAAATCCAAAGGAAGGTTTGCATTGACGAGTCATTGACGTGGTGGTTGTGATCTTGGGTTACATTGAGTTAAAATTAGTTAGATATGGGCAGTGCAAATGCTTCAGAAGCAGCTTAAATGGAATTACATACATGCCGAAATGGACTCAGATCTACGTGTAGTTCTGCTTTATTTCATTGCTGATAGTCACCAACATTAAATACGTCCTCCAAAATATATTGTTTCTCCCCCAAGTACTGTTTCTGAACTAGTAAGTTGGATAGTATACTTTATTTAGATTTAGAATATAGATTTTGGGTTAAAATCCTGACCTGTGAATTCTGGGTGTTTCTTTCCAATTCCAAAGTATCAACATTTTAAAAATGTTAGTAAGTCTTTTGTATATTCTAACTGGTGCATGGTGGAAATGGGTATTGTTCAAGATAGGAGGAGGATTTTACCATTAAATGAAAATAGTTATATATATACATTTTTTAATATATTTTAAGGGTTGATAGAAAATAATTTGAACTCCCTAGCTCATATTGCTGGCAAATAGCTTTCCATAAAATCACTTGCATTGTAAATAGATGCTGTGCTCTAAAACATTGGGTTAGGATATGAAATACATAAATTGGCCAAGTAAAGGGAAAGGAAAACAATTTTTATCCATTCCGGCTCTGATATTATTTGAGGAAGATACTGTGGAAGCAAGAATGGGAAGAAAAACAGATTGGATGCTTTGAAATGGGAGAGAAGATGCGTATGGAGGACACATTAATTCAAATGCAGGAAGCCATGTGCGTTGATGAAGGGAATTGCAATTGCATTGCTCCTGCTCAGCGTATTTCTTCTATTCCCCTAGGAATAGAACCTTTCTCTTCATGGTTGGAGGGTAGAGAAGTGACAAAGAAACTGCAACTTTCTCATTCTTTTACCCATAAGCAGCTTAGCTGCATCTTAAGCCGTGTACAAACGCCTATAATTATTTATTACTCGCATGATGCTATTTTCTGCACTGCTTCTGCGTAAGTTCTTGTGTTGCTTAATTCCTCTGTCAGGGCTGTATTTCACATTGACCTTTGCAGTCGTCAGGGTGGGTTTTTTTGGCTCCTTTGTGCTACCCACGCACATAGTTAGTCTCACTAGGCTGCCTTAATGATCGGATTAACGAGTGTGTAACGGCGCTTGCTGCAGTGCAGTTCCCTGTGACTGCGGCGAGCCCGGGGTGCCACAGAGAGCAGCAGGAAGAAAGCAATGCCTCTTCATCCAATTGTTCAACATTTGATTATAAAGCTAAACATGCAAGCAAAATGCCACTGCTTGTGTGTTAAAATACTTAGAAATAAGGTCCTTGAGCAATGTGATGGGAATGTTTTGCTTTCAGGAGTTACAGTAACGTAGTCGCATCTAGCATGCAGCTTTGGTGTGCTCTGGGTAGGTAGATGCTCGTAAATATACATCCCAGTATAACTAGTAAGGGGGCCACCCTGTGACATTGTAAGGAGACATTTTATGTTTATTTAGTTTTCTTTAGCTTTTTTTTTTAAAAAAAAAAATACTATTCAAACTAGAGCTTGTGCTTGTAGGGTCTTTTGACAGCATTGCAGATTTGCTGCAATACATATATACACATGAGCTCAGTTGGTTTTCTCTGGTTTATTTTCTCTGCCAAGGAACAATGTGCTGCTGTGCTGGCTCTGCAGCATTATTTAACCCTTTATGCTCTGTGAATTGTATAATCCTTTTTTTTCCTTTCTTTTCCCTGCCCCTCTGCCCTTCCCGAGCACACAGTAACTATTTTTTTTCAGATGCTTGTAATTGCTGCTTTTGTTCCAGCTTGCACAGCAGGTAAATGGCTGTCCCTGAGACTCCTGCCAGAATTGCCCAAGGACCAGTTTAAATTTAGTCAGACAGACGCTTTTAGGATGGGTATGAATAGCGTCAGATCTGTGGGCAGGTCCAAATCCTGCTGAGTCAAATCTAACAGCTCATTCTGAGGTGAAGTCTGCCTTAACAGAGAAATTCCTGAATCTGCTATGAAGTTTAATATTGTCACAGGCCACTTTATACTGTCTCATGCTAGGGACTGCTTAAAAGCTGCAAAAATCAAGAGAAGCAGCCTTGTTTTCCACAAACCTTTCAGTGAGGGAGCTGGGAAGAGAATCTAAATATCCATATTTGTGCCCGGTCCATCATGTTGTAGCTCCTATTGGCGTAATGAAGTGGATGATGCCAAAATGTGTAGTGTAATGTGAATATTACATAAGTTTTCTTTGGGAGCATAAAATTCTTACTGCATAGAACCCACCTGATTCCTTCTTTGGAAGTACTTGGTTGCCAATGTCAGCAGAGGATCACGTAGGTAAGGAAGGTATCACTCAAAACATAACTGTTTTTTGCTTGTTTACATCAAAATAGTGACAATATTCACCATGGAGTTACTTCTGTGTATCCAGAGGCTTGTTTTCTAACCCCTTGGTCCTGAAGCTGGAGGCCTTACTAAGGGATAATGGATTTCCCATCTTCGGGCTACCACGTGAGCTGTTACTAGTGACAAATGTTTCCTGGGCACTGAGTCGAGAAGGACGCAGATGTCAAAACCAGGATCAGTGAAAGCATTTGCTGAGCACGGGCTTTGGTCTAATCAGCATTTTCTTCATTTAGCCTGTGAGAAGGAATAGTTATTTAATTACAGCTTTAATCACAAAAAAGACAAGTTTGTCAGGACAATTGGGTTGAAAGAATAGAGGGTTTGGGTTTTGGAGAAGCAAGGAATAAAATGAAAAATGCATTTTGAAGTACTTTATTTCGCCCCTCGCCAAAAATACAAAATACTGCTGTATTTAGATGGTTCTGACAGATATTTAAATCAACATATCTACATTCTAGTCAAAAATAATGATGTAGATTTCTAGATATAATTGGGTCTATAAATTTAGAATTTGATATGCTGTTGCATTGGATATCGCATTTCTGTTTCTGAACTGAGAACATGCTTTTTTTTCTTCTATTTTCAATAGACTAAGCAAAAATGAAGAAGAAATCTGGGCTTTTGCACTTTTGCTTTTTATTAAATACTTCATGCAATCAATCATATGTTTCACTCTTTCAAGAATTGGGCACTTGGACAATAAGATTGAATAAAAACTAATTTAAGTCACTCTCAGATGCCTAGTGCTTCTTTCTTGACAGACATACAAACAACTCTTTGTTGATCAAGAGTGTCTCAGAAATGTGAGCTATTCTATGGAAGGAATGTTATAAAACATTATTTCACTTATTTTCCATTCCCTTTTGCAGTTTCACCACCATTGTCTTGCCAGCATGTCTGTGGAAATGTTAACACTAGGACCACTTAGATCTTTTTTCTTATTTTTTTTAATCTAATCCCTTTACCACCAAGAGCATTTCCACAAAAAATACTCTTTTAAAGGCTGAGATGTTGGCTGCTGTTGCCTGTCTTAATTTTTGGTGGCCCTTGAAGGCTTACAGCGCTGGGAGATAAAACCTAATATAGTGCAGTTGTCAAACTAGTGAACAGCAACAGCACTATGAGAAACTACAGATCCTTAGTGAGGGCTCCAGAAGCTGCATGCGAATACTAATACCCCCAAATATTGATTGCTGCTGTTAGGAGCTGTCAGGTGTGCTGCAACCAAGTGATTGCAAACAGGACAGCTTGGCTGCCTTCCTGTTTTGATTCTCATCAAATTACCTTTTTCCTCTTCATTGTAGGTTGTTTCCTAGGAAAGCCTGCTGGTTTGAGTTCCTCATCTACAATATGGAGATGAGGGCTGACTGTGGCACATTTGAATTCAATCTGACCAATATTATCAGTCAGAGCTGATGAGAATCAGCCACTTGACTAAGATTATTTGATTGTTTCTGGAATAAGGTCTTTTTGTAACGATTGCTTGTTATTCCAGAACTCTCACCTGAGTTTTCCTTGGAATGTCTGAAAAGCAGCTCAAGGTGCTCTCTGTAGTGAAGCCAGAAGAGGATACTTGAAATTATGTTTGTTAGGCAGCAAGTTTGTGGTCATGTTCCAGGCAGTGGGATTCAACTATTGTCACACCTTGGTGTGCAAAAATTAAATGCCAATGTCTGATATCTGTTATGGAACTCCAGAAAATAAAGTAGCTGACTTTTCCCAGAGCAGAAATAAGTTCTTTTATTTGTTCTTTTAAGATGTGAATCACTTAAAACCTCTTAAATCTTTCCTTAGGCATGTCCAGAAGAAAATTTTGCTAATCTTATTTCTTGTTGTTACAGTTTATCCTGACGTGTGCACCATCAGTCTGCTAGCTGTGGGTGATATGGATAAACATAAGGACAAGCTAGTTTTCTGGGAAGATGTCTATGGCTTTGACATGTCTTGCATGAAGAAGGCAGTCATTCCAGAAGCTGTTGTGGAGGTGCTGGATCCAAACACAATTATCTCTACTGCTAGTGTCATTAAGGTACTGTTCTTTTAAAATGGATAGTAGCAAGATTTTTAAAGATTAATTTTATTATTTTTTTCCATTCTGTGTCTAAAATGCACGCTTATTTAGTACAGAGAAAACATATTTAACTTGAGCATCTTCTAAGTGAAACAAATTCAGTCAGGTTCTCAATGCGAATACTTTCAATTCTATTTGTTGCTTTTTAACCAAGATTTAGTTCCTGAAGAAACAGACTTTTTCTCTAACATGTCTCTCCAAGGTTTTTGTTTTTTCTATCCAAAACCAAATGTACCTGTTTTTTGGTGACTTGCATGATGCATAATTGAAATTGCTACAGAGAAGGTGTGGAGCATACAGTCTGCCCTACTTTCCTTCCTTCTCCTCCTGAGCCAGAATACTGAGTTACAGTAAGAATTATGTATTTCTGTGCAAAGTTGACTGATTTTTAAAGAACTTTTATTGGAGGATCATTCATTTCCTTTCTATAGCTTCATCAAACAGAATGACTCCTGGGTCTGGAATAACAACAGTAATCAAGTTCATTTTTACACTTATTCTTCTGTGTTGTCTTTTCATAGTGGTTCATCTCAGGCAAAAGAAGTGAAACTTTTTCCCTGTCAACAGGATTTCTCTTTGTACATAGATTCTTTTATAAGAACACCTAAGTAATGAGATTCAAATCCAGAACACTGATGTGAAAGTCCTAAGAACTTTCTGATTAGTGCGGGCTGGAACAATTCAGATCACACAAGAGATTGTGTTTTCTCACCTTCAAAGTTGTCCTCAAATATTTGAACTCTTGAAGGAATATCAATTTATTTTAGAATTTCTTTAACTTACAATTTCTTACTAACTCATAATTTTAACCTGATAGGTTAAAATAATATACTTGGAAAATAATGGTAATAATTATGCGTTGTGCGATGTGAAAGTTGATGTACTCAGGAAGAATACACTGGCATCTGCCAAATTCTTAAATATTTAAGATTTGGTGGTAGAAGCAGCAGCACAGATCCTGTGCCTTAGTTTTAGCTCAGATATATCATACTGCAGTGGTGTTTTATCTGTTCATATAGCTACTTTTCTGCATTAAAACAGTAGTTAAGGTAGTTGCCCTTCAGTGGGAATCACTGCCTATTAAATCAAAGTGTAGTTTCTGATTAGATTAATTCCTGTGTAGTTTCCATGTAGAAGAAAATACCTAATTAAATGCTGAACTTGACACCATTCTGAGTGTAGATCCAATCTCTTCCAGCACACATTACTTGCTGTGGTCAGTTATTACCCTACCCACAGAAGCAGTAACAGCAATCAGTCTATCCTCATGCAAGTTATTGTTTTTAAACTTTTTCCAGTATATGATTGCATTCCAGAAAAGAGTAAAAATGATTAAGTTGGAAGCCAAACATTCAAATGTAAGAAATAACACTGATATTTCTTTTATTTGGATAACTGACTTGGTTGTCTTAGGCATCTCTCTTTTTTTCAGGACTTTTAAAATCATAAGTAAGGAATAAAGAATCCTAATTTTTTCAGGATTCCTGAAAAAAAAAAATGTATTATTTTTCAGGATCTAGATTTTGCTTTTAGTCTTGTTTCTTGCACATTGTTTATACTCTGAATATATATTCAGAATTTTTCTCTATGAGTGTCTGTCATAAGTGTCTTACATTTTATTATTCTAACTAGCTGACAAGACTTCCTTTATAGAAAGTAGAAAGAAATGCATGCTACAGGACTTGAAATATTAGGTCATAAGGAGCCCTATTCCTTTGATTATATGGAAAGAGTAGAGTGATCAACTCCAATGTTGTAAAGTACTTTGTAGATCTACACAAGGAAGATAAATTCTGCCCTTAGTGAATTAATCTGGACTCTATCTTGTAAATTCAAGTAGCTATTGGCCTCCAAAAATGGATATTCCAGAATCAAGAAACTGAGACTGTGATAGTTGAGTGCCCACAGTTTTCATTGTGCAATTAGTGAAGCATAAGTATTTTTTTAACCAAGACATATTGTTTTTCCTAACTTTATTTTTCATGTTCCAATTCAACTGCTTTCAACTATTCCAGCTAATTTGATTTGGTATACAGAAAATGAAGAACATTTTATGCTCTAAATTTTCAGTTGCGTGGAAGAGCTGAGTTGTATTAACTTGCTAGGTGAATATATAAACCAAAGAAAACAACTTTAAACTTCAAAGTGTTGGACAAATTGGATCATAACCATCATTATCAAATGTACAACTGCTAATAATAAAAGATATACTTACCAGGTAAAGCTTTATGCCCCTTTTAGATATATATTATTGTGAGCCTAGTGCAGCTCTATGTGCTCAACAAAGTTTGTAACCATGGGACAGGTCAGCAACCTGTTATGCTTGGTGTTTTTATAGGTACTTGGTTTCTGTAAGAATCATATATTTTAAAATAATCTAAGGCAAAGGCATGAGCTCATTTGCTAGAATCTGCTAGAACTATGAAAATTAATGAGCTGAGCAATAATAGTGTTATAGGCAGATAGTTTTAATCAATAACCACTCCACATAACAAATGGATTGTATTTTGAGGGAAACTTCTAATATGTTCCAATTTATCATCTATTTGTACCGAAGATGGTTCAGTGTGCTTGTTCAGATGCTCCTTGTTTGGGGTATTGTGCGGTGTAACTTTTCAGGATGCTATTCCCTAGAGAAAGACATCATAAATAGTGACAAAATGTATATGATGTTTAGTTTGAGTTTGATGAGATGTCCTTGGATTAAACATTTTAGCTATTTGACTATGTAAACTAAAAATAATTCAGTGATGAAGAGTGGTGGGCGCTGTAACATGAAATATAAAAATGTTGAGATGTGGCTTGCCATTTTCTCTGCAAATATTTATCAGGGCTTGAGCCTTGGACAGCAAAGCTTCTGCCAGAGCAGCTGTGCTCTGTCCCCTCTTTTTTTTCTCAGTCTTATGTTGCACGGATACTTCATTTTCTGACATCCCAGCAGGTTGTTTCTGCCCCGGAGGTACCTAGAAAAGCTGGAGAAACAGACAGGAAACCTAGGCAGTTCAACAAAAGGAAATAGAGAGTCCAGCACTTGGGAAGAGAAGCTGCATGCACCGGTACAGGACGATGGCAATTCATCTGGGATGCAGTTCTGCAGATAAGGACCTGGGGATTCTGATGGACAAGCTGCACGTGAGGCAGCAATCTGCTCTTGCAGCAAGGAAGGCGAGCAGCCTCCTGGACTGTGTTAGGAAGAGCATTGCCAGCAGATCTAAGGAGGATGATTCCCATGAGCTTAGCACACTTTTGAGATCACAGCTGGAGTGCAGGATCCAGTTCTAGGCTCTCCAGTGCAAGAGAGATGTGGACATAGTGGAGTAAGCCCAGGGCCCTGGAGATGAGTAAGAGGTTGGATCATCTGTAGTATGAGACAAGGCTGTGAGAGCTGAGACTATTCAGCCCAGAGAAGAGAAAGCTCAAAGGGAATCCTATCAGTGTGCAAGTAACTGATGGCAGGATATAAACAGGACGGTACTAAACTCTTCTTAGTGGTGCCCAGTGACAGGGAATAGGCACAAATGGAAATTCATGAAATACATCAGAAAGAAATTCAGTTTAAACATAGAAAACTTATGCTTAAACCCTGAGGGCAGGTAAATATAGAAGTTTGCTCAGAGAAGTTGCTCAGTCTCTGTCCTTGTATCTTTCTGCCTGGAGAGGCAGCAACCTGCTTTAGTTGACCATGCTTTGAGTATTGAACTGCGATCTACAGAAAACCCTTTCAACTTGGCCATTTTATGACCAATAAACACCTAACTTGGCAAGTCTAAAAAGGATAGTTTTAACCCTGAGCAGCTCTGGCTTGCTCTATGGCTGTAAGAACAAGGAGTTGAACAGGGAAAGGTAAAAATGTGGAGGGTGGCAAGACGTCTTGATGCCATAATTGCTTCTGGAATTCAGAAGTAAAATGAGAAATTGTGACCATGTAAGCTAAATTCTGTTGCAGATTCCTGTACATGTGTTTGTTTAAAGCTACTTCAATAGCAATTATGACCATCTGACATCTAGTTGCTGAAGTGAGCAACTATCATGAAGAATTTCACATACTATTTCTATTTCAAATCCACTATCAGTCAAAGTGTGTGCTTATTTGGGGAAGAGTGGTTTTAGGTGTTTGGTCTGTGTGTGGATATGACTGGGTCATATTTAAGGCTCTTCTCCCCACTTTTGAAGAGCTGAATTGGTACTGCCTTAGAAAAGTTATGGCTTTTTTGTATCTCAACAACTTTAGGAAGCTTAGCCAGCAGGAGATCTTCATTTTAATGTAGGAGTTTTATTGACAGAATGGTATTATTCCTTTCAATAGCGTATCGACTGTAATGCTGCATCCATTCCAGATTTAGAGTTCTCTGAGGAATTCACTCTTACGATTACGACGAGCACAAGGTGTACGGTAAGACAATTTCTTTTATGTATGATCAGTGTCACTTTGGACTAACCGACAGTGAGTTAATTAAGCTTCATTTATCATCAATCCTTTTTCTTGAAATGGTTTTCTGCTTTACACAGGTGTGCAACGTTTTTTGTAAAGATAAATGATTGTAAGCCTCCAGGAATAGTATTATGATATAATACAGATAGATGGGAAAGGGAAAAGGTCTTGCTGCTGGTGTTACTGTTGATATTTTCTCCTGTCCTCTGTCCCATTCGAGATGCAAATTTTTCGTTCAGACATATTTTATTGCCATCACACTTAGAAATTATACAAATACTTGTATATGGTTAATATGCAAGATATACTTTCCCTGGAGTCTCTTATTTTTATCTTCTCTTGAAAAGTTCCAAGAATTATAAGTATTTGTATGATTTCTAAGAGTGGAGGAGTCAAAACAAATATAT
>JAUBOD010001076.1:969184-999045 GCA_032353885.1 Nothura maculosa | reverse complement strand
GAGCTGCTGGAGAGAGTCCAGCGCAGGGCTACCAGGATGATCAGGGGCTGGAACATCTGCCCTATGAGCAAAGGCTGCGAGAGCTGGGCCTGTTCAGCCTGGAGAAGAGAAGGCTGAGATCTGATAAGCTTTTTTCAGCTTTTGCCTCTTACTTTATCATCCCTCAGTGGGCACTGCGAAAGATGAAAGTTGAAGAATAGAATTTTTCCAGCTGTTTTTTTTAGGTAGTGTAAGGATGGGAGTGGATTAAATGCCGAGATTTAAGGGAAACTCACTGGAGGAGCCTGTCGTGCTTTTCCTTCCAACTTGTATCAATCTGTCCTACTTTTTACATATGTACTGTGTTTTAATGACTTCTCCCTATGGGCACTGATCCAAGGAAACAGATTGGCTCTGGATAAACTGGTTTCAGGTTGAATCTGGATAAATTAGTGTTGCCAGCAGGTCAAGGGAGGTGATCGTGCCCCTCTACTCAGCTCTAATGAGGCCACCCCTGCAGTATTGGGTGCAGTTCTGGTCTCCCCAGTATAAGAGGGATGTGGAGCTTCCAGAAAGGGTCTATCAGAAAGCAACAAAGCTGGTTGAGGGAATGGAGCAGCTATCGTACGAGGAAAGACTTAAGCTGGGCCTGTTTTCCCTGGAGAAAAGGAGATTGAGAGGAGATCTTTTCAAATATCTCATCAAATACCTGAGGGGATAATGTAGGGAGAAAGGGACCAAACTCTTCTGAGTGGTGGCCGGTGATAGGACCATGGGCAATGGATACAAGTTGAAGCATAGGAAGTTCCATCTGTACGTGAAGAACTTCTTCACTGTGAGGGTGACAGAGCAGTGGAACAGGCTGCCCAGGGAGGTTGTGGAGCCTCCTTCTGTAGGGATCTTCAGAACCTGCTTTGATGCCACCCTGTGCCACCTGCTCTGGGTGTCCCTGCTTGAGCAGGGAGTTGGACTAGATGATCTGTAGAAGTCCCTTCCAGCCTGAACCCTCCTGTGATTCTGTAAACAATCTCAGTTACTTGGAGGAGGAAAAAACAAACAAACAAACAAAAACCATAGAAATATGGTCACAATGCATTGCTTTGTTTTTAAGCAATCTGTAAAGAACTTGGGGAATCTTTAAGCCTCAGTGTAACTTTGCAATTCAAAACCAGTGAAGCGTTTCTTCCATTTAATATCACTGTGGTCTTATTTAGGAAAAAAAAAAAGATTAATTTCTAATTTTTTTCTTAGTGTCTCATGATGTATGATAGGTCCAAAGTAATGGTTACACAACACAGCCACTGTGGTGTACTGCCATTTAGCACTCCCATTCTTCCTAAAAGACAAAGTAAGTGCTTTGCATACTGCTTTTTTTTCTATTGCAGAACTAGACTTTGGAGAATTTTAAGCTTGAAAGAGTGCTATAACTTTGTAAAAGTGTCATTAGATATATAACTAAGGAAGAAAGGAATGAGGTGCTGATGTTAGTCTAGAGGTAGTGGAGACAAAAATTGAGTCAACTTATTATTTTAAACACAACATCCTAACGTTAAAGGCAACATGGCCTATCTTGGCTGGCTTGATTGCACTAATTTGCTTTTACGTTGGTGTAAAAATTCCTAGCTGCATTTTATATTTTCCTGGGATGGCCGAAGAAGCTGGTCCCAACAGCATTTCTGAAGTGTATGATGAGTGCAGGCCCTAGAAGAACATCCGACCTCTGGGGAGCATTTTGCACTTTATCATTTAAGATTATTGACTCTTGGACTGAAACTTCCATTCTTTTGATGATAGATTGTCGAAGTTTAGTTGGAGGCTGACATTTCATCCATCATATCAGGCTGCCTAACCTTGCAGTAAATGAACAATAAAAGTCCATTATTTATGTTGAGAATTTTGGATGAGATGCTCTCAGATTGCAATTCGTCCTTTGAAAAGAATATTTCATGCTTTTTTTCTTAGTTACATCTGTTTTTTTTTTTGTTTTGTGAGTGTTTTTTTTTAATTAAAAAGAGAGAAGCTACTTCTGTTTCCCCAAATTTTAACTTAGCTGGATGTGACTTCTGATTTTTACATTTTTAATATAAACATTTCAAAATATTTTAGGATTTTTTTTAATTTTAGAAAAAAGATAACTTTTCACAAATACAGTGATCGGAAAACTCATCTATATCTGCCAATAGAGGACAACTTGTTCAGTTCACAACTTCCCAGCCCTGAAAGTGTACCAAGAAACTTGTCCCTCCTTTCCCAAATGCTTCCATTAAAGGCAAAGCTAAATTCCAGACCCGTGTTGCTGTCAGAAATTTGACTCTGTCCGTAAATAGTGGGAGCTAATGGAGGTGTCTTCCAGGGTGCATAGGGGAGTCTGCAGTTTACCTTTTTCCTTAGAAACAGTGTCAAAATAGTGCCAAGCACAGGAGGCCTTGTTGTTATTGCTAACTTCTCTTTTTTTTGGCTTAATAAAACTGCTACTTCATGAAAAATGGTAATGCAAATGCCATTAATATTTTTCTAAATACAGTCAAATTCAAATATTTTTCTAAATAAAATCACTGCCCATGATCTCAGAAGGCCGCGTTGCCGACCTAATTATCTGCTTCTATGGTAGTGTCAATTAATTGCAGCAGAGCTGGTTTGATGAAAGCCGTCAAGGCAGTGGGCTTCACAGTTTTGTGTTTTAAATAAATGGAGCGAGTCAGGACAGAGGTGCCCAGATTTAGTGATGAGCTGGAGAGCATTAGTGGAACCGCAGTTCCCCCAACCTCAGTATTAATTGGAGCATATCGAATTTGAGCTTGTCTTCTAGCCTGTAAATACATCCAATTTACTGGGAATTTAAAAAGAAAAAAATAAAATAACACTGAAAATCTTTGCATGGTAACGGGGGAAAAATACATCGAGCAGATAAGCAGCGTTATTATCTAATGATCCTTACAAACTCACTTCTGTATTTCAGGTGTATCTTAAATGTGTTGCAGGTTTTCTTGTTCTGTATTTGTTCAGTCTCATCCACCAAATAAATTTAGTTTAATCCTGTAGGTAGTTTTCCATCCAGGTTTCAGGCAAGTGAGTCTTCAAGAAAAAAAAAATCCAAATTAACCTGAAAAATACGGAAAGATTGGTGAAAATAAGTGTTTAAATAGGACAGTCACCTTATATGTGCTGCTTTTAACTTCCTTTGGAGAAAAGCATTTCAGGACTTTGGCTAGAGCAAGTGTTGTTTCTGCTAGTTTTATTTCCTCCTATGGTTCACCACTATTCTCTTTTAGGATCTAGGTACTTTATTTAGCACTATCACTTCTGAAGATGGAAGATTTTAAGTCCCAAAGCAGTTGCCTGTCACCATTATATGAAGTTGACACAAAGCAACTTTAATGCAGATTGTCTGAATTTCAGTCTTAAAAAAGAAAATAGCAAAAAAAATAAATTAAATTTGATTGCAAAATTGCCTTTTCTGGTAGAGAACGAGGCTTTGTCACTGCTGCTTTTAATGAGACATCTGGCTAATATCAGTTAGTAGATGCTGTTAGGAAAATATTGCATTAATTGCATTCTAAATTGATCACTGTGTGAGCTTTTGAGATAAAATATAATGGTGATTACTCTTGGTGTAAGAATCAATTGACAAACTTTCTCTTTTGTTTCCCCTGCGAGTCCATCAAGGTTTGTCTTTCCTCGCTGAATAACAATATCCCAAGGGGGAAACGTGGCAGGATCTCTTCATTGCTCCCAGGAGAACATGTCACAGAGCAGGGGATGTATATAAAAAGTGGGAGGGAGGAGGGGAGGGAGAGCAGGATAATGAACCAGAGGACGTGACTGAGGTATTAAAATCTTTATGGAGAAAAAATGAAATAAAGTTGGTTCTGGAGATTATTTTGACAAAAAAAAAAAATAGCACCCAAACTTTGCTCCTTACAATCTTACTTGTTAAACAAATTAATCTATGGATTATTCCTTGCATTTGGGAGCAAATTTAATTGTTAACACACTCGTGTTTAGTAAGTATTTAGTCCCAACTTGAGGTGAGAACTAAATGTTAGATAAAAGCTGGTTCCATTGTCAAACCCACCTTGAAGGCCAGATTTCTGTTTAAAGGAAGGGTGCATTACAGAGCAAGATGTGCCCTTCTGACTTATATAGTTATTTATACTCCTCTCTATAGTAATCTTCAGCTAGTGATGCTTTTTAAAATACAGAATTGTTAGTTTTTAATGATATTTGTTATTCTTATTATTCCATCGGGGGGAAGACACCGTTCCTGTGCTGCCTGGATTACAAGCATTCCATCTCCATGCTTGGCTAAACTCCATCAAAAGCACATTATCCTCCCACTTCTGTGGCCAGTTGTCTAATTGGATTTGCTGTAGCCACTCACTGTTGGAACATGATCCTAGCAGAGCGCAGGAATGATGAATGACCCTCCGTAGGTGATAGTGATGATGATAATTTTTAATTTCCCTGTTCCTAAGTGAATTGCTAAGTTAGTCGCTCTGAGTTCTCGTAAGGGCTCAGACAGCCTCATTTGTTTTGTCCTGTTAAGATGCTTTGTGTACAGCCAGCCATTTTCTTGAGGAAAATCCTTATTATTTAGTACAATTTGAATTAAAATCTACTCTCTTCTTTCCATGCCATCTCAGGCCTCAAAGAGGAAGATTATATTAAAAAAAACACATATTAATAACTCATTTATTACATATATGTTACAGCTTTTTGTGAGCTTAATGTATTTAGCACGTATTACATTAATGAATGAAAATAATTTAGCTTCTAGGTAGTTTATTTAGGAAGGAAGAAAAAATTGTTAAAGACATGAATCTTTTTGAGGAAGAGGAATCTTTTTGTTCCACTACAACTGCAGCCTTTCATGTTTGTAGCAACACTCTACAAACCCTCCATGATATTTTTATAGATATTTAAGATATTTTAAATAAACTGTTAATCAAAACCTGTGATTTACAAAGTCAGGTAGAGCCAGAGTTTGACTTAGGCTGTGGTTTTAACTTCTACAATATTTTATTCTTGTTGTCATTTACAGGATGCTGCTTTATAATCTAAATAACACAAATGTGTTCCTAACTATTTTTCCCTTCTTGAATTAACCTTAGTTTCCTGGGTAAGCATGAGATATTTGTTCTGGGATGGAGTTTGTGTGTGTTTTTTGGCACGGGTGTGAGTGGGGAACTGTTTTATTTTATCTGAGCAAGTTTCCTTTTCTCTTTGCAATTTATTTATTACTACTAGGGCAAATAATATTGCTACAGGGTTACATAATATGTAATAACTTTGAGCTTAGAGCGTAGAGTTTCTGTTATTTATTACTACCTCAGAAATCATTATTTTGGTTCAAGTCATTCATAGTTTTCCAGAGACTAGCACTTGGAAAAAAATTCTTGGAGAAGCTGTGGATGCGCTGTCAAAGGTGGAGCAACAAGCCAAGGCAAACCGCCCAAGAGGAAATAACAGCTCTTGTTATGCATAAAAACCAACCAACCAACCAACATCCCATGACAGTAAAACGTCATCTGGAAATTCAGGGAGGGAGTTAGTTGCTTGTTCCCCTTCTTTAGTTTGAATTCTTGTAAAAAAAACTGCCTCGAGCAAAAATCTCACCTTAATCTTAGTATGTTGCTGTCTGTGTGGTTGCTTCCAGTAGGACACTTTTATATGATCTCTTTTACCTTTCCTATTTTGCATAGCTATATGTGGTATGTTTTATGGCAAAAAGGGAAGGACTCAGTTTATAAAAACTTAAAACTCTTTAGTTTTTAGTTTTAGGTATTTAAAAGCACCCCCTTTATCTCTGTTTGCTTTTTCTTTTGCCTAATGGGGCCTGCTTGGGCTTTGGGGCACTGATTCAGCCTTCAGGTCTAAAATGTAATTTAATTGCCTTGCTTTCTGTGGAAGCCAATTTACCCTCAATTCTTAATTTATTTTTAGTGTTTCAACCTTGTCTTCCCTCTCCCCAGTGATCCTACCTAAGCCTTACTTGCAGGTATATCAACTATATTGACCTACTGAAAGGTATTTTTGTGACATAGATCTCTGACTAGTGTCCAAAGAAGATCAATAAAACTAGTGTGATGGGTCAATAAAACTTTATCAAAGTCTTCTCAATCTTAACTGCAAAAGGTCTATTAGAGACAAGACCGTAATTCCGTTGGGAATGAGATTCTCAGCATTGAGTGATGGACCTTGCTTTGGGAATGGAGGAGTTGCTGTTTGCAGCATCTACCACTCACCTCTCATGAAGATCCCATCATGGGTCTGTGGGTCCATTCCTCATTTTCTAAAGAATATTGCACCATGTTGGAATTTGGAGCTTTCCAGGCCTCTCTAGCATGCCATTAGTTGAAAATAACACAGGTAACAAAAAGCTAACATAGACTGATTTCCTTTAGGGCACTGTATTCATGTCACCAATTCAGGTTTTAGACTAGCATGAAAAAATACCAGCACCATAATACCTAATGATAAAGCCTGTGCCATTCCACTGTCATTCTCTTTTAAGCTTATTTAACATTGTTTTTCCTCACAATCCATCTATCTGTCAACATGAAGAATGTGCTACAGAACTTGTCGTTTGTATCTAAGCCAAATAAATGATTTTATAGATTTAGGTAAGCTGGAGCAACACTGGTACTGTGAAAAGAAGGGAGATGCTGATGCTAATTTGCAGTGAGGTTTCCTGGATCTTTCAGTTCTTTATCTGCATTTTGAAAATGCCTGGACTCTCCCATTTATTTGTCATTGAAAAAGCAGGCCAGTATTAGAAGACTTTGGAAGTATTAAAAGCTGGAAGGTCTGTTCCACTCCTGGGTTACACGCTGAAGAAAGGCCCGTTTTGAGGTTAGGAATGGGATAGCAGGAGGAACAGGAGCAATATTCCCAGGAATATTCCCTATGAGAAACCACCAGCTGCTGGAAGGAGGCTAACACAAGACATTTGTGAATCCTTTTCCTTATCAGTATGGATATAGAGGAAGAATAATATTCCCTGGATGGTTATGCTTACAAGGAGCTTTTCTGGAAAATATATCAAGCTGTGCCAAGAGCAAACACCTCATGCCGAGTCCCTCATTCGGCTTGTTCTTTTACTGAGGGTTGTGGGGGCCATAAAGGACAAGGAGTGAATTTTATCCTTCTGGGTTTGTGCATCTAAAAAGTGTGTGAGTTGTGTTTGTTTTTTTTTAACATGTAATTCTAGTTGCAGTTAGAATGCGTTTATTTTAGAAAGTTTCGAACAAAAAATGTTGTGTAATAGAACAGAACAGACTGAATATTTTTCTGAAAATACTACTTCCTTGAGTAGAACAAAGCTGAAGTGTGTGTCTGTGTGTGTGTGTGTGTGTGTGTGTGTATATTTTTTTCCAAATAATTTCTAGCATAGTTAAAAACAGAGATCAAAGCCTCTTCCTATAAGTAAAGGCTTAAAAAGGAAAAGAAATCCCAGTAACTGTACTCATGATGGACATTTTCGTGGATGTCAGTGTTACTTATATTTCTATTTTCGTTTTATTATAGGCAATTGCTGGTTATTTTGATATATTTTTTGAGAAGGACTGTTGCAACAAGGTGAGTATTTGGGGCTATGCATGTTAAAAATGACTTTAGGCTATCTTTATTTTATTTGGGGGTTTTGTTTTTCTGCCTTAAGATTTTCAGCGAGTCTGTTTTGCTATTCTAAGAGCTTCATGTGTTTGTGTTTGGTAATTCATTGACGTAATGTTAAGAATGTTGTTCTTAATCAAGTTTTTAAACTCTTCCAACGCAGGTCTTGTTTTCAACTAGTCCATTTTGTCCCAAAACACACTGGAAACAAACAACTTTTCTTCTGGAGAAACCAATTCCTGTAGAAGCAGGTATATTTAAATTAACTTGTGGCATGACATTAACTGTCCTATGTTGCTGCTCCCATTAAATTTGACATTTAAATATTTGAGTTATCTACATGTTAAAAAGGTTACTAAATAAATACTCAAACTACTTTTTTATCTAAGCAAGGCAGTAGAAGGTAGTCTAAATTTCAATACTCTTTTATTTTTTGGCAATTTAGTGGGATTGAAGATTCAACTGGGAATGAAGCTCCACTCTGCTTGTCACTTAAGAAATGTACAGTAAGAGATGCCCCCTTCCTGAAGAGTTTATATTTATAAATAGACCAGACATAGGGGGGACAACCTGTTAAAACTCATGTGATGGTTACAAATGAAACAGAGGTGGAGAAGTTTAGAGGTGAAATAGAAGTGTTGAGGCAGCAGGACATTGTGTGCTGTTAACAGACCTGATGACCAATGCATGGTGGTGATGATAGTGTCTAGACCCCTATTAAACTGTACCACTTGTTGCCTTTCTGGCTTTAATCCAGGATGGCTTTTTGCCAAGGCCTTTTTCATAGAGACATTGTTCACTCTGATATTTCACAAATATTTCTCTTTTTTGTGCTTTGACTTCACAAGTAAATGCTTGTTATGTTCTTAAGTCATTCTTAGTTGGTGTTATACCCTGTCACCACATGGGATACACCTGCACATTAGTGCACTTAGACTTGGTTTGTATTCTGTACAGTTTCTCCTTCTAGATCAGGCTGGCCAAGGTCTCCTTGTTGCAGCTCATTAAATTCCAATGTCACAGAGTATGAAGCAAAATTTTTTAAAGTGCAGTGGCATTTGTTAGAATATGCCCATTATTTAATATTCATTTGACATTTAGCAAATGTCTGGAATTATTGGGAGATCTGCTGGGCTCAGGTGCTCTAGTCTACCAGACACAGTGACTTCAGAAAGACAACTGCAGGAGCTGCTCAGAAGTAGTGAACCCACCACGCTGGCCTTCAAGAACACTTGGGCCATAACTCCTTTCTTTCCTTCATTAGCTAATACTTATTATAATTTTTCCTTTTACAAATCACGTTGATGCTATGCTTTTCTTTTTATTTGTTTATTTTCTGTTTGTCTCCTTCTCTTCCTAATTATTTAAGGTGCTTTTTTCCATCCTTTTGCCCATTCTGTCTATTCTCTTCTGTAAAATTCCACTTCAGGATACTCTGCCTATCTCTTTAGCACGAAAGCAGGTTCTGAGAAGGTTCTAATATTCTGACAGGCTGGTTTTCCCCCTCACAGGCTGTGACCACAGACTTGAAACTTATATAATGAAATAAAAAACAGCATCAACAACATTTAGCAATGGAGTAAAACTAAACGAAAAAGAGGAGGAGGAAACCAGATGATATGTTAGTGCCTGCAATGCTGTTTTCCTAGGCAGAAGACTATTGTATTGCAGACTCCCTACGGAGTGAAAGACTTTACTTAGCAGCCCTTTTATTAACCTGAAAATGCCTTTTTTCTGGGAATTGAAACTGAGATGCCAGTACACTATCTTTTTCTTTATTAATGGTTCAAACAAAACTTTTGCTGTCATTTTATTGTGGTGGTGTGCCTATTAAACTTTACAGAAGGAAAATTAGGAACAGAGTATCTTCTCAGATGGTTCAGGCTCAAGAATTTACTCAGTAAGTATAATGTTTATAGAAATAATGTTAAAGGGCCCACAGAGAAGAATCTTTTCAGTAAAAAGCACCAAGCTAATACCCAATTCTGTGCAAGCAAATGCTATCAGCAATCAAACAGTATATTGTCAGCGTTTTGTGTTCTTGATTTTTGCCTCGATGTGGAAACAAAATGTTTGTTTTCCTTGGAGCTGAAATGGTCTAGCATTGCAGAACTGAAGCAGAATTCATCTGGCTAAACTCTTGTAAAAGCCTTGATCATCTTCAGCTCTCCAGGTCCCATAACTGGATAGCTGGACATGCTAAATTGGATAGCTTAAAATTTGCAAAATGGTCATTTATCCACGTAGTGATTTTGTTAGAATTAGGAAAAAATGGTATAATTAATCAGTTTTGATCTTATATTTTAATATTGCTCTACTATCCATTTCACTTGGAGAATTTAATTTCCAGGTGAGATTTTAATGTCTATTTAGGAAGTAGCAACTTGAAGAAGCTCTGATCTGTCCTAGATCAGAGGAATAATAATGAAAAGTATTATAATAAAATAAGTGATTTATATAATTCTATATGATAGAATAATAGTGATTCCTGCTCAGTACAGAAACTGCTCTTGGATTGGCAATTCACTAAAAGACATGACCAGATGAGAAGGAGGTAGTTTGTACAGCTGCAACTGTCTACAGTTTAATAAAATGAACAGAAGGATCAAGGATAAATTATTGTGTTTAAGAGAAATGCTCTTGGTTCTAAGACAAATGATTTCTGTATCTTAGTCATTTTGTTTTCAGAAGATGGATGGTATTGAAAGTTGCTGTGAAACAAGCAAGAAGGAAACTGGGAAGATCTTGGTTGCTAACTACTTGCATTAGATTACTCAGTCTCTTGTAAACCAAGAACAAGGGCAAATTAAATTGTCTTGAAAGGCAGAATAATTTTTGACATTGAGTTCATTGTTGTGGATCCTTTTAGACCTTTTAAGTAGATCTAACAGATATAGATGATGCAGAAGACAGCATGGACTCCTAGAGTTCAGTCAAATCTGTTTAGAGGAACCAAGTTGTAGACTGAAAAACACTGGTTGTTTGGCGTGAAAACACTCTCGTAATGGTAGAGACTCTTGCTCTGAGGGGTATCTTACCTCACAACCCACACCCTTGCCCTAGGGATGGTTGTGCAAACATAAATGAAAGTTATTGTTGCTGTTCTGAAGTACAGATGATGATAAAAGAAGCAAATTGGGAAGTTCTATCTCCATATGAGGAAGAACTTCTTCAGTGTGAAGGTGACAGAGCCCTGGAACAGGCTGCACAGGGAGGTTGTGGAGTCTCCTTCTCTGGAGGTCCTCAAAGTCCACCTGGATGCCGCCCTGTGCCACCTGCTCTAGGTGTGCCTGCTGGAGCGGGAAGGTTGGACTAGATGATCTCCAGAGGTCCCTTCCAACTATTCTGTGATTATGTGATGCTGTGAAATTAAAATATTTCAAAATTGCTTTGATTTGGTGTTTCCCAAGGGTGTTTTATACAGTGCATATTCAGAAGCGTGTTAGTTTGGCAGTGGGGCAGCATGCGAAGTAGCAACGTATTGCTACTGTGGATAGCAAGTTTGTACAGCAATTATACTGAGTTATTCCACTTATTTGGGGGATGAGGGGAGCAAACTTGCAGACTCACCAAGGCATAGCAAAAATGCTGGAACGGGATGGGATCTTAATGCATTCAGCTTTGTCCTAATCAAACCGCAGTCATACTGTGGGGCTTACTTGCATTCATCTGAGCATGATAAGAGCAAGGTGATACAGCTGAGTCCCAGAAACGACTTCCTCCAGGCAGCTTATAGGACACTAAAGCTGTTAAAAAGCATCACTCATTTGATATCTGCATGACATTGATTAATTGTTCAAAACTGCCTTTTTGGTACTTGGCTGCACAGCTGTTGCTTGGTTCATCCCTCAGAAAAGACGATTTAGGAAGTCAAATTTAGTGTGGGTATTGCATAAGGAATAGCCAAAAAGAAAGGATTGCTTAGTTTCAGTAAGTTTCTTTACAAAGAAAATCTCACAAATAAATTGTGATTTCATATCACACATAAAATTAGCATGTCAGGATGGATCAGCTGAGAGATAATGTGACTTAACTGAGCACCTCACCAGGTTTAACCGCAGTGACATAAGTTCATTGTTGGGACAATTGGTTATAGCTTTGAAAGCATAAAGAAAACCTTCATAAACTTGCTTAATTCCAATTAATAGGGAACAATTTCTGATGCAACGTAGGAGATGGACTGCATTTGTTAAGATACTGTTTATAACTCAGTAATGGAAGCTTGGTAATTTCCTTTTTATTCTTGCAGGAGAGGCCCTGAGAGGAAAGATCACAGTCTGCAAGAACAGAAAGGATCCACGGTCTCTCTTTATAACCCTCTCCCTGAGGGATATAAAACAGACCTACAGTCTTCAGTGAATATACTGTGCATATAGCTTTGAGAAATGTCAGATGTAAAGATTTCAAATAACTGAAAAACAAAGATAGTAAAAATGTGAGCTTGTGGATGAGTGTGCATACCTGTATGCAGAGTCTCTAACTGAGAGTTTGCTGTTTGGATGGTTGGGTTTTGATTGCTTTTATGTGGAGACTGATGGCAAAAACAGACTCTGTATTCTGCATGCTGGAAGGAAGGATGGAAAAGCTCATCTGAGGTCAGATGAATCTGCTGGGGGTGAGATCTGCATAAAGTCTTTGAGGGGCAATAAATTGATCTGTGCCAAGACAGTTTAAGTCGTTGGAAAGTCATAGTGGAAGTAAATTTGGAATTCGGACTGCAGTATTACAGCAGCAAAGACTTTATTTTTATAGCTAAAATGTTTTATCACATTTTCAGTTATACTCATCTAAATAAACGATCTTTTTGTGTTATGCAATGTAGTTGACTGGATTTCTTTGTGTTTTGTTTCCCATTTAACTGAAGATTCTTATAACTGTCCAGTGATGGCTCATTTATTTGTGGCTAATTTTTTACTGTACTGATCTATTGGAAAATCAGTGATTGAAAAAATACATTTCAGCAATATTAGGAGGAAAAAAAACCTATTAACAAACAGCATTGGCTGCTGCAACAATGATATTGGTTTGGCTCCTTACAGACACCAATTCTATGCAGTCAGGGATTGACACACACGTCCTAATGTTTTAAACACATTAAACCAAATAGAATTTGGTATGTATAACCTTTTGAAATTAATGTGCCTATATTGTACATATATACTTAGGACATAAACAACATATACATATATACTAAAAACTGAGGTAATTCCTTCCTTTGAGATCTACTCAAGGATGTTTGTATAACTGTATACTGTGTCATGGTGTGAAATACCTTGTTGTTCTGCCTCTAACTAGAGGGTAAACCTTATTGTGAATAAGCAATAATAGATGATTGCATGAAAATACCAAAGGCTCAATGTTTATTTCACAGTAGTATCTGACAAGTGTGGAGGTTCTACAGTGATGCAGTTGATGTAGAAGTCCCTGATTTTGTTTTTCTATCTTAGCGTCGTTTCTTCCTTTCCACAGTACATGGATTATCTTGGACTGGTAAAATGATTGAACCTGATTATCTGAAACTCAAACTGTTTGACTCTGTATAAAGATTGACCTTGCAGATAAGATGTGAATAGTCATCAGACAGATTAATGGAGTTTGTGACATGGTTATCAGTATATGTGCAGGCTAATTTTACCCTTTGCAGGAAAACACTGCAGAAATATGAGGACAGATTGAGCAAAATCGTGATATTCTCACATTCTCAGGGATAATCTCAGTACTACAGCAGCTCAGAGTCAGAGGATCTGCATCTGAATCCAGCTGTCTGCCACATATTTACTATGAGACCCTGGGTGTCTTGAGCATAACTGAGCATATCTTAAGGTATGGTTATTGAACTAGATAATCTCTTGAGGTCCATTCAAGCCTGATTTTTGTTAAATCTGCTTATATAGATTCAAAGCAGAAAACAAGAAACCAGGAACATGAGTGGGAAAGGAAAGCAGTGTAAGACATATGCAGAACTTGCATAGCCTTCAGTAATAGAGCAGGATTCATGAAGAAATGGTTGAAAACCATTTAAAGAATGGTATAAAAAATCTAGCTATAGTAAAGATAGTGAAACAAGAATAAGAGGTGGGATACATGCTTCTATCTGCAGGAGAGAAAGATTAGGAGAGGTAGCAAGGAGAAAGGGAAGCTTGGATGATGGACATACGTGCAATTAATGTGTGTATACATAAATCCAAGAGAAGCAATTAAGCCTGGCTGAGAATTAGGATATAGAGAGAAGACTGATCAATGGCTTCTCTAGGAAACATTTCGAATCATAAAACTAGATGATATGAAAGTCTGTGCCCAAAGTCCATTACTTTTGACTTTCTTTTCCTATAATGCATTTAAATATTTGCCTGGTTGAGCTATAACAGTAATTTTCTGATTCTACACGTCAAAGGGTAACCAAGAAAGATGAAAATATGCATGGAAACTTCAGGTCCTGGAGTTTCTAATAGGATAATTTTCCACCTACGTATTGGCTTTAACTTCTAAATTCTATTCTCTAAAGTGTGCTATAGTGAGACAGGCCCAGTGTTCCTGATCCAGATGAAAGCAAATGCTCATTTTCAAGTTAATGAAACTCTACCGGGGATTGAGAAAGCTATTTTGGGAAGTATATTTGCTAGCCTAAAAAAATAAGGAGTAATGGATACAAACTGAAACACGGGAAGTTCAATTTCCATATGAGGAGGAACTTCATTGTGAGGATGACAGCTCTGGAAGAGGCTGCCCATGGTGGTTGTGGAGTCTCCTTCTCTGGAGATCTTCAAAACCCACCTGGATGCCACCCTGTGCCACATGCTCTAGCTGTCCCTGCTGGAGCAGGGCGGTTGGACTAGATGATCTCTTGAGGTCCTTCCAACCTCAACCCTTCTGTGCTAAGCTGCTAAAAGAGAGAAAATAAAAAGAACAGGAGAAACATAAGATGTCCACCGGCCACCACTAGCCAGCTGGTAGGGGAATGATGACAGGTAGAATCCAAAGGCTTGTGTGAGGACTACAGTGATGGTGATTTGAGCTTTAGAGTCAGGGTACAATTTGTTCCTATTCTGACAACAATGATTGACTGTGTACTAATGAGTTTTAGGAGGAGTTCCGAGGCAGCCCCCCTGCCCATCATCTCCACATCTGATAAACTCTTCAGTTTTTTCCAAGTTTGTGTATTGTCATAGATTTTACTTTGTTGAAAAAAAAATGGAAATGGAATCTTTGGTTGTATGACCACAGATTAAAGTAATTTGCTTGATATACTATTTGATCTTGCATAAACTTCATAGATATAGATGGTTAACTTTGCAGCTAGAAGTGGTGTGTATGTGTGTGTTTTGTTGGCCAAAGATAGAAGTACAAGGAATGTTACAACTACTGAGATTCTATTCAAGTGGAAAGTTAAGTTTGTTAATAGGATATTTCAAAAGCTTGTTTTCTCCCTATGTTTCTACATTCTGTTCCCTCATGTGTATTAATCAGTACTGAATCCAGATCTACTTGGCCACTTCTCCTGTAACAAAAGGAACTTCACTTTTATTGCTTTCTGAAGGGCAAGAGTGTCGCTCTTTTTCTTTGCTCACCTGCTAATGCTTCCAGGTTAATTCCACTTAATGCCTGGACTCTACTAAATAAAAAAGACTTGCCCAATTGGGAAAAAAAGCCAAAATCAAGAAACAAGCAACCTGCAGATATGTAACATTTCTATTGCTGTTCCTGTGATGATTAGCAAAGTAAAATAAATGACTTAATGACAGCAATAACAAATTAAAGAAGAATAAAGCTTACTCAACATGTTAATTCTATTTTCCACTTGGGTACTGCTCGAAATATCCATGGAAATGGAGTGAGAGCAAATACGTCCCATGGAAAACAAAAGAAAACCAAAGTTAGCCTTTTACACTGAAAGCTACAACCCGTGTAAAATTATTCTCATTGGATTCAAATGACAAATACTAAAATCCTGGTTTACTTATACACATTTTTCTTGCTCTTCAGTTCCATTGCTCTTCAATTCTGCGGTTGACAATAGTTTCATTAAAAAAGAATTATTCTATTGCTTAATATTTCCCCCAGTGTTGCAGTTTGCCTGGATGAAAGATCCAATTTGGGGGTAGAAGAAAGGAAGATCAGTTGGTAGAAAGATGTGCTGAAGCTTGAGGCACTTGGTGTCATGTCCCATAAATTGAGAACTCTTGAAGGAGTGTTACTCTGGTTTGGCTAATGATAGCTCAGATAATTAAACCTGAAACACAAGTAGGCTTCAGTAAGTAGAATTGAACTTTGATTAAACCTTCTGATGGGTTATGCAAAGAGAAGAGCTCTGAAGAGAGGGTATTTCCTAGTAATATTGACTTATGTCACAACACTGGACATTCGTGGAGCAAAGTCTATTCAACTGGAAAATTGGATTGAGGAGAACTCTGCAACTCGGATGCTACAGCTGCACTCTGCCCGCTTGTGAATTAATACAAAGTCTTTCACTGAAAACAGAAGGTAGTAGGAAACTCCAGTCTGTCTCTTGCTTGACGCTGGTATTTGCTGTTCATTTGGGAAGCTATGTGTGTTTAGAGCATTCACGGGTTCTTAGACCCTAAAATAAGCTTTGCTTAGAGAAGAGTAAATACTTTGTGGGAATAGAGACAAGGGAGGAGAGGAGGATGGTGGAAGGAGCAATCCAGCTGGAGATGGGTGTCCCTTGTCTTTCTTGTCTGCCATTTAGAGAAGATCATCTCTTGTGAGGTAGGTTTTCAAGGTTTTTAAGACTGCATTTTAAGCTATAATTTTGGTCTTCTCAGCTGTTAAGATGAAAGGTAAATGTGATGTCTAGCTAACAAATACATCAGGGAGCAAGGACATGCTTCAGACTTTACCTTAACTGATTACTATCTTTTTCATACCCAAGTAATTTTTGAATCAGATTCTTTTTTCCTGATTTATTCCTCCATATGATAGTTCATTGCTCTTCACCTAACTATCGTTATTGAAGCAAGTGGGTAAGAGAGAGCGGTCAAAAGAAGAGTCTTAGCAAAATCAACAGTATCAAATCATGTTGTGTTCAGCTTTTATGCTTGCCATCTGAAGCGTTTAATTCAGTCATGGAACAAGCAAGCAATGGTTGTTCTTTTATGCCTGTTCCACAGATGGGAAAGCTGTTTCTCTATGCACCTGGATTTATCACAAGAAATTGTCCTGATAGTCAACAGAGATGGGAAAAGGCTTTCAGTACAGAGGAGTTTAATGTTGTTTCAATAAATTATTGTTCTTTCACATGCCTGCCAGAACGTGGTTGCTTTTGCTGAGTTTCTACCATTGCTCCTTGGGGATCCTTCTGTGCTTGAATGTTTTCAATAACTTGGAGTGTTTGCACATCTTGTTATAGCGCTGTAAGCAAACCAGAAGGCATCCTTATTAGTCAAAATGCCTTGTTAATGCATTACCAGTATTGTAAAGTGTATTTCTATTAGATTCACTGCTAGTCATTTTGTTTTTCATCAAATTCTATTATAGCCAGTTACCTTTTGTAAAGCACTGGAATATACAGATTTTTTTTTAAGAGGATATGAACACATTTTCTAATTGCCTTCTTGTGTGTTTTTTCACTATTTGTGTTTATGCATAGTCAAGCTGATTGGAAGAGGTTTTGGAATAGGAGGTCAGTATTTACTACACATCAATACTTAGTCTGCTTAAAAAGATGATTGTGGGCAGCTTAAAGGAGGATTATCTTGCTACCTATTTGGTCCTACGAATATGATGATAGGAACATAGGAAAATCTTCAAACTTAACATATTGATCAGACATTTACAGACAATGATAAATCTAGTTCCTGAACTCTCTGCTCACATAAAGTGATTAAAAGAGAAGCATTTGCTTGTGGAGAAATGGAGAGAGGGATGGTAGGGGCTAGGTAGGGATGGCATGTGCTTTTGTGCATAAAATACTTTAAATGCACCAGCTCTTGTCCCTAGAGCATGTTCGAAGGGCAGCTACCAATAGGAGGAAAGTTGCACTGGGGAGGTTCAGGTTAGATATTAGGAAAAATATCTACACAGAAAGAGTAGGCAAACACTGAAGAGGCTGCCCAGGGAAGTGCTGGAGTCACCATCCCTGGCAGTGTTCAATAAATGTGTAGAGGAGGCTCTTAGGGACAGAGTTTAACAGGTATGGTGTTGACTTAGGATTGGACTCGGTGAATTTGCAGGTCGTTTCTAACCATAATGATTCTATGATTCCCTTCCTTCTGAAAAGAAAAGCTTCTCAGATGGAGTTAGAGAAGTGCAATTTACCTTTCCTCTAGAATTGAAGCCAATTTAAAGAAATGGATGCTTAGGTCAAGCTAGGAATCAGGATCTATGTGGTAGAGAAGATTAACAGGAGGTAATAAAGTACTTACATGGAACTTAATGTAGTAGTTGTCCAAGCTTAGAACTCTATGTAGTTTAAGAATATGCCACCAGATCCTATTTAGAGAGGCCTTTACAAGTCAGATTTCTTTTTCTCCTCACTCCCTACCAGCCCCTTAGCAGTTTACACTGAGATTTTTCATAATAAAGAGCATGGAAACAAAAGTGAAAGCAAGAGATATCACCAGGAGGATTTTTACAGGGACCTACATGTGGATCTGATGAACAGCCAACTGTAGATTGCATAGATGACACTTCATCTTCTTGAGGAACGTCCTCTGGACTGCAGGTTGCCTTGGCTTGTCTCCCTGTGGTTGTGTGGAGTCTTCCAAGCCATATGAAAACTTACCATAGGTATTTATAGAATACTGGCTCTAGATATAAGCTCCCTAGACCCAATACCTTCAACATTGGTCATGCAAAAAAATAAATAACTGAATATTATTTTGCCTGGCACTTAGTGGAAGCTGTATGTGGGATCTGATTCCCTGTTGCCACTACACCTGAAGTGCTTGCAGAAGTTCTTGATGGTCCTAATGGGTCTAAAGGAGTATCAAATCTGGAGTTTTTAGGTTATGAGCTAAGTTATGAGTTTCTGGTAGCATCCAGATCATCTCTACCAGAAGGAGCAGAATCTCTGCAGGAGCCTTCTAGATCAGTTTGCTATTTCTCCTTGGGTTGCAAATGAATTTTCAGACTGTGGGCTTCTCTGTTCTTTAGTACTCCTGCATCTGAGACACATGCTTCCAAATTTTATTTCTAAATCATTATTACATTGAAGCATGTGCTTGCATGCTTCTTCACTTTCCTTGGAGGTTCTTCAGCTTTCCTCAGGATATGAGATGTGAGATCTGGAATTTGTTCCTTGGTATTCTACAGACCAGAAAGACTTGCTTTCTTTTTACCGTGAAACGATGTCATTAATGATCAATAACTTCAGCAGGAAACCAGAGGAAAAAATGCTTGGTAAAATTACATTGCCTCTGCCATAGGAGAGATGAGAATACTGACATTGAAGAAATTGGTTTGTTCAGGTGGATGTGATTTATGATAATGCTTACACCTGTGCAGATATGCATATATACACACACACATTGCGTACATATCACAGATATATATGTATTCTTGGGATTAAATATATATTTATATACACACACAAATAAATGTGTGTAGATATCTGTAGATATACATGTATCTATACATGTATCTATGTATCTACACTAATATCTGTAGATATACATGTATCTATGTGTCTTCACATCTAGCAAATTGCCTAGCTGTGGTGAGGTGGCAGAACTGAGCACAAACTGAGTGAGGAACAAGAATACCACTCTTGGTAAGTCTCTTCAAAGTCTATCATAATGACTAATTGCATCGTTCCTATCAGTTTCCACAGTTATAACAAAGCAGGGTACCTCTAAGAGAGTAAGGGAGAGATTGTTGCTACAATTGGAAGAAAAAAAAAAAATGCATGAGGGGAAAGAGAGAAGATTGAGCATAATTTAGACTACATTGCAGGTGGCCAAAGCCACCGTTGGTTATGGAATAAATCAATGACGGAGTAGTGTGTTTGTCATGGCAAAGGGGAGTCTCCCTTCAAAACGTCAGGTAACATTTTCCCCGTTTTTCCAAATTTTCATCATGAAAACTAGTAGGAAAGAATCCCAGGGGAACTATTGTGTCAGAGCTGTGGGAACTAGGCTTGCCATTTGGATTTCTCTCAATCTTTCTATTTAGGACATGACTTGAAGTTTCAGGCTGATAAAAACCCCAACATATGGAGTCATGAGCTGCCATGTTGCTAGATTGTATTTTTATGATTGATTTTAATCCATTTTGGCTGTAATCCATTTTGCGAGCACTATTACAAGCTACCCCTTGACTAACCTGAGAAATTAAAGACCACAAAAAGCAGCAGATAAACAAACTATTTTTTTTTCTACTGCTTACATCTATTTTCAAAATTGTCCATTTCTCCGTTAATTTCCAGTCCCTTGTGCCTGTTCCCCAGGCCTGGTTTTGAAGCTGCTTTTGAACTGGAACAAGTCTATTTCCAGGATGAAGTCAGGCTTTCCTCTCTAGGGCCTTGCTGAGTTCATTGTCAATGTATGTAATGGGCAGTGTTGGGCAATTGCCACCTTGGACAAAGGTGAGGACCTCTCTCTTGTGCTTTGCACACAAGGCAACTGGTTACCTGCTCTGTTACCTGCTTTTTTTTGTTTGCTTGTTTGTTTCCCTATAACTGATCTGATTTGGTTGATTTTGATTTCTTCTTAATAAAGTCCAATGGGATGTTATGGCAAAGGAAGAGAACTCATTAATCCAGATCAGCTTATGATACGTGCAAAGGACAATAAATAGATGAATTACCAAATTGGAAGGGACACTTTTAATACAGTATGCTGAAATTGCTGAAGTTTTCAAGGAGGATTTCTAGCAATGTGATGCAATTTGGAAAGCACTATAAGGAATATTAGTTGTTATATATTAGTTGCACTATTGTGGAGTGTGTTCAAGATGCTTTTGTGCTCTTATGTCCTATGACTAAAGATTATGAAATATGTAATGAGAACTGATTCATCTAGGCTGATTCAGTGACACAGTACAAGTGTAAGTCCTTGGAGAGACATGTCTTCTCCAAGGAATGTATTGCTGAACAGGAGAGGAGAAAAGGAAAGGTCCTGGCCATGTTTACACAAGTTCTTCAGCAGTGACCTGCCTAGGGCCACCCTGAAGGGTCCAGCCTTGGGTATCCCTGGTAAGATTCCTCCCTCATCTGCTCCAGGGTTATCTACCCTGGACCTGCTTACATTTGAGAGCAGGTTCATGGTCGTTATTTTGAGATGATCCTCAAAGAAATGCTCAAACAGGATTTCAATATGTAGATGCTTAGCTGCCTTTCTTTCTAAATGGTTTTAAGTCAATGGCCTTGATCTAGATCCAATAGCCAAAATACAACACAGAGATTGTTCTGGGGAGTAAATAATATTTGTAATCTGATTCTCTCCTTCAAATATCGCTAGAGTTCTCTCTGCAGAATTAAAGCAGAAAGTTTACTGCAATTCAAATGTAGTCCAGCCTAACCAGAAGTGCTGGAGGATTACTGAGCATAGGCCTGTGTTTAGTGAAGGGCAAAAGTTACAGGATTGTAAAGCTTGGACTAAGAGCTGAGAATCATTGAATAACAGCCACATGTGTACAAGTCGTGAGCCAGAGTCTCTGCTGTGATGCCAGCCCCTCGGTGCCATCTGACAGTGCAATGGAGCTGAAAAGTGGCTCCGTGATGTATCCCTATCTGCATTTCCTCAACCATGGGGTACTTCCCAGCTGCTGCGGTGCTGGCAGATCCCTCTTGTTCTTATCCCAAGTTTTATGCCTCAGAATAGGGACTGTGCCTCAAATTAGGTGCTAAGCCCGTTGAGGAGGATGTAATTAGGTGCAGCACTTCCACCAGAGAGATTCCAACGGAGCTGGTTAGGAGCATGTTGAGGTCAATTCAGTTCAGAACGAGGAGTTACTGCTGTTTTCCCTCAGCCAGCTGCACACAGGTGCCCATGGCTACGACTGAGAATCCACTCCTATTATTTACTTTTCAACCAAAAGAAAGGAAATCTACATTTAAACCGAGACATTTAAAGTTCCTTGGACCCTAGGTCCTTGGAAGGACCTTATTGCTTCTTTGAATGTCTCACAAACTATTCACTGATTCACATTTGCAACATTGGGTTGACTAATCAACATTATACAAACAGATGGATATATTCATTTTTTACTCCTTAAGATGAAGCGTGGGATTTTCACACGCTGGTGGAGAGATCGCAGTTGAGTCATTACATCTATATGGTAATTATGACCTAACCTACTAATATAGTTGGAAAGACAGAAGGAAAAGGAACAGGAAGCATTCTCATTTAAACAAACTCAGTGTCTGCTATGGCAAGAACAGAGAAAAAGCTGCTGAAGGGGGTTAAGGATTATTTTTCTTTTTCGAGTCAGAACTTAGAGGGTCCACATGACATGATATGAGATACTGGACTACTTATGTTAGTTAAAGCCATGTAGTAAATATTGCTGCTAGGCGAGCATTCCCGCAACAATCCTGATTAATATTCATGCCACTTTTTTTTTCTTTTTATTTCCTATTCAACACTCATAAGTCATAGGATAGGAGTCGAGAAGGTGAGAGAAAGGTGTCAGACTGAACTGGGAGTCTGCTCTACTGGGATGTGGTCTCCGTGTGATGTTTGCAGTATCCTCCCATGATATCTGAGTAGAAAATCAACTGTTTTCTCCTTTTCAGGGACATAACCCTGTTATATTTGCTCTCCAAAGTGGATTTTGGGCCTGAATGTGACCCATCCACATGCTAACTAGATCTAGATCTCCCTGTTGCACTAGAAAAACTATTCTTGATTGCACATGGATATATAGATGGGAACATACTTAGAACTCTGGATAACTAATTAACTTTTTTCATTAAATTCCAAAATGAAAGCTTTTTTTAATCTACTTTTTTTTTCTTATTGCAAAATGGAAAGTTAAACCTGTGTTAATTATGCCCGATGTTGAGATTATGCCCTGTGGTTAAGGGAGATGTCTAGCCAAATTAAGAAACATGTATGTATGGGTTAAAAAACTATTGGGAGCATAAATGGCTGGCCAGTGGTGCAGAAATTTCCTCCAGATGCTTCTGGGATTTTTTCTGCATCTAATCCCCGCTTTCCTTCATTTACATTATTGCAGTGGCCTCCACTGAAGAAGTTCAATCTCTCTGGGAGCTGCCTCTTGTTTTTACAGTGAGAGTGCCTGATTTTGACAAAAATCTGCAAATCCAAGGTCATCCAGTGAGTTTTCCAGATTAAAGCATTGGAGATGACGAGCACATCAGTAAATGTGAAGTAGAGCCAATAAACAGAGGAGGCATTTCACACAAAGAAAAATATGCAGGTAATTATCACTTTAAAGATTTTTACACTCTCTATTATCTGGATATAATTGACTGAGAGGCAAAATATCATTGCCTGATAAAGTGGCTCTTTGGTTTTATAAAGAGACCTGACTCTGCGTGGGAACATTCTGTTCAGGTAACTGAAGGGTATAAATATTCATATGCATTGCTAGGATGAAAAGAGGGAATATTTGAGAGGTATTGGTTCATATGATCTGGCATTTCAGTATCTGCTTTTGGTTGTTTTTTTTTCAAAACTCTAGATGTTGTAGGTTGGTATGTATTTATATACCATATGGTATATGTTTATATATCAACACGGGTATATAAACCAGGGTTTTATAAATAAAATAAACCTGGCGTTATTTATACACCGGGAGAAATCCAGTGCCCGATAACATCTGTGCACTCGCATCCATCAAGTCAGAGGTGTGAGGAGGAAACGACTCGCTAAGGACTGGCTTAAATTCACGTCTTTAGTCTAAAAGTGGAGTGCAAAACACATTTGCAGGTCATATCTGCAAAGCGCTCATAGAGATTAAGCAACGTCCTCGCATCTTTATAATCTATTTACTCTTAAAAAGTCTTGTAATCTTAAGCGAATATTTGAGATAAGACAAGCGGTGACTCGACCGTTTGCGGGGGCGATAAATCCTGGGACAGCCGGGATGCGCAGGGGAGGCTGCGCAAATTTAGTACCTACTTCTGGTTTAGCGCAACTTTGCAGACGAAGTGAAGGAGAGAAAGGCGCAGGTTTAAAGCCAGGAGTTTAAAATCACCCCGGGGTGGGGAGGGAGCGGGGGGCGGGCATTGCGGCAGAGCAGGGGAGCGCCAAGCTCTGGGCTATTTGCAAAGCTTTTGCGCTGCTTGAAACGGGCCCGAAACGGTTTTTCCTGGCTTTTATATTTCTCAGAGGGCGCGGGTTAGACGTAATCGGGGAAAATGCGAGTTAGTGCGGGCGGAAACGTCCCCGCCGCCGCCGTGCGTGCGCCTTGGCTCCCCGCAAGGAAGGCGCAGGGCAAAGGAGAGCGAACGGGGAGGGAAGGGGGGAAAAATCAATTGCTATTTTTCATCTTTGACAAAGTAATTAAAGCGGAGCGGGCTCGTTATCCGCTCCGCGGGGCTGCGTTATCCCTCGGAGTGAGAAAGGGAGCACCGGGCAGGGCGAAGGGTCCCGCTATGGAGAGGGACGGATGCGGGGGCGGCCTCGGTCTATTTCCTTGAGCACCTCGAGGTGCTGCAGAGGCTCTCAGTGCCAAAGAGCCCTGGAAGGGCCAGAATAAACCGAGCAGGAGCTCAGAAAAGTCGCATTAAGACGAGCTCCTTTTGTGCAAGCAAAGGAGATAAAATTCTTCTTTCCTAGGGGTGAAACCTTGATTTCACTTTTCAGTGCTGATCAGAAAGATCGGTGCTTAGACAGGAATGTGAAGGATGAATTTAGCCCTTTTTCTCAGGGAAAAAAAAAATCTCTGATAATCCAGAAAAGATTTCAAGGGTCTTTCTGACCAAAATATTTCTTGGGTTCCTGCCTCGTCGTTTTTAATTTGCTACAAGCGAGGGGCAGTGGAACTGCTAAGGACTCTACTGCATCCCCTGGCTGTAAATGGGTTCCTCTGCGGCCGGGGTACCCGCTAACAAAGAGACCACGCAAAATACCCCCTCCTGCCCCGGGGAATCTTCCTTCTACCCTTATTCCTGATGGGTAAGGGGCTGGTATATCGAAAAATACGGAAAGAAGGGGGTGTTTGAGAAGAGAAAACCACAGTGGTTTGTGAATGGATGGGTTTGTATGAAAAATATGCACGTCTATAAGGAATTATAATTATTTATCTAGAAAGAGAAGGTAGGCACACATGTTAGCCTGAATATGTTTTAAATAACGTCAAAAAAAAAACACCAAACAAGAAAAGTGTTAGCAATGTTGTAAAAACGCCTTGAAACTCTGCAGTAAGACAAAGACGTTTTTTATTCGTGAGACCCAGTTATCTTTTTGTAGACAACCAAACCAACAAGAACAAAAAGATTTTCTATGTTCTGCTTTGCTAGATTTTTTTTCTCCTCGCTTTTAGTGATTCTCGCAGATTTCTGCTTCTCTCCGCAGTGCCCAGGTGTAAAGTGAAGAGTTACCGCGGGCATCGGGGGGCTGCGTAGAACTATCTGCGTTATTGGGTTTATTTATTTGTCTGTATTTGCCATTGAAACACGCTTTAGCAAGCCCTAAGATCAAGGATGTGATAACTGTGTCCGGTACTGGGGAGTTAAACCTCTTGGACTCCCACAACAGTCGCACACTTCATATTTCTTATGCTAATATATATATATATAGAACATCATATCATATATATATAGAATAACCGGGAGAGACAACAGCATTTTGACGCGGAGACAACGGGCGGGTGGATTAGGGAGAATGCAGATTTGCCCAAAGGATTTTTCTTTCTAAAATACGAACAAAGTTACCCTGTGCCCTAGAAATCGGTGGGAAAGCTCTTCCCAGCGAAGAGCGCTTCCCAGAGATCGTTATGGGTGGGTTGTTTCACTGCAAGAATGAGTCCAGTCAAATTAATGCCTGACTTTTAATGAGCGTTTCCCCCTCACACTTCTCAGAGGCTTTGGTGGATGCGGGAAGAACAGAGACCTTCATCTTTATTCCCTCCTAATGGTTCTTCAGATGATCTTGATGAATGGGAAGTTTGATTTATCTTGTGCATCACTTTGGTTTATTTAGAATTGGGGTTCCTCACTATAAGCGACCCTAAAATGAAGATGTTAGCGTGGAGTCTGGTGTTGGTTTACTTAGAATTGGGGTTCCCCGCTGTAAACCACCTTAAAATGAAGATGTTAGCACGGAGTCTGGTGGTACAACTGGTGTCAGCCATAATTAAAATGGGTTTGTGCACTGTATTCACGTAGCGAAATAATTTGTGTGCATATCTATATTTTTATATATTAAGTATCCCCTGTGAATTGCAGAAATGCAGAGGTGAATCTATAAGCAGCTTCATGGCACAGTGTAATAATAATGGAGGGAGGAGGTAGAAGTGGAAGGTTTCTCCCGCGTCTCTCCCGCTTTGGGTGCAGGAGGACGTGTTTCCCACATGTTGTTCCACCCCCCTACCCCCCCACGGCCCCTATTACCGGGGACAAAGTTTTGCCGTGCTCTGGCAGGCTTGGCTTAGCAGCCAGCCCCCGCCTGAGTCACCCTGAGCGCGCAATGCCAGCGCGCCAGCGCTCCGGCTCCCGCTTGTCCCTTTAAAATCGCAATCCAGCCGTAATGATTTATCAAACTCTTATTATCGCGAAAATGTCAAACGAAGGGCACCTTGCTATGCACTGACGCAAAGGCAGTCTTTCCCAAGGAAGTATAGAAAGCTTAGCTCTTGAGTGAGCAAAATCCAGTCTGCCAACTGCCTGCACTGCTGTTTTTACCTCTACCCGTCCAATCTGTTGCTATTTAAGGCATGGTAAGTGCTCGCTTTCCTTTCTCGGAGACTTAGAAAAGCTGTCGTGGAATGTGCGTGGGGGGAGTCGTCGCTAAGCTTGATTTTAAAAATGTATATTATTGGTTTCGGGGGTGCGATGTGGGGAGCTCCGGGAGAAGCGGCGCCTGCGGCGGAGCTGCCCGCGGTGCTGAAGGAAGGGGCTGCCCATTGCGGGGCTGAGCGGGGCTGCCCATTGCGGAGCTGCCCATTGCGGGGCTGAGCGGGGCTGCCCATTGCGGGGCTGAGCGGAGCTGAGCGGGGCTGCCCATTGCGGGGCTGAGCGGGACTGCCCTTCGCGGGACTAAGCGGGGCTGCCATTGCGGGGCTGCCCATTGCGGGCCCCCTCGACCGCTGCCCATTGCAGGACTGAGGGGGCTGCCCATTGCGGAGCTGCCCATCGTGGGGCTGAGAGGGACTGTTGCCCATTGCGGGACTGAGCGGGGCTGCCCATTGCGGGGCTGCCCATTGCGGGACTGCCCATTGCGGGGCTGAGCGGGGCTGCCCATTGCGGGGCTCCTCGGGCGCTGCCCATTGCGGGGCTGAGCGGAGCTTCCCATTGCGGAGCTGCCCATTGCGGAGCTCCCCTGGCCTCTGCCCATTGCGGGGCCCCTCGGCCTCTACCATTGCGGGAGGTGGCACAATCGGCAGCCGAGCCCTTGTGCCCGGCTCTTATCCCGGGACTGCGGCTGGGGAGACCCAGGGCTCGGGTGAGGAGGGAACCTGCAGCAGGAGCAGCGAAGGGCGCGTTGCGCAGCCTCGTCCAGGATGGGCTCGAAACAAGAGGCGCGTTTTAGAGATAACTCGGAATTGATGGAAAAAAATAAGGGATGAGTCGCCAGGAACTTATTTAACTTAAAAGGGAACGTTTACAAAATGATATTTTAGAGTTCTGTGAGTCGAATATATGAGACGGGAGAGAGTAAGACAGCTACTGATGACTGTAACTCAGCCATGGGGCTGCGGTTGTTTCCTCTTCTCAGTGTCATGTTTTAGCAGACGACAACCAGCTCAGAAATGCTCACTGGTACAGTTGGTACAATTTTCCTTTTTTTCTTTTTTTCTCTCTTTTTTTTTTTTTTTTTTTTTTAATAAAGCATCTGCAGCTGCCTACAGGGCAGCTTGTCTGTCTATCCTGTCTATTGCCTATAGGGAAGGGAGGAAAAAAAAAAAAAAAAAAAAAAAGAGCGCCGAGCGCCAATGTGCTTTGCTGAATGACAGGAGGGAAATGGGGCGTAAAATTAAAGAATCTTTCTACACTGGCTATAGGGAAAGGAGCATCCTGCAGCCGTGATGTGCAATCTAACGAGGTCTGGCGGCGCAGTGCCGTAGGACCATTTATCTAAAACTCGAATTACGCCATTCAGGGCACTCTGCCTTACTGTTTTCTCCCTGCGAAAATTAACACTGAAAAGAGGAGGCCAAGGGGGTCGAGCACCTCGAAATTAGCCAGCACTTTTTTTATCACAATTTCCTAGCGCAAACATTTTGTGCACGGGAAAATAAGTTGGTCGAATCTATGCACACCTAACATTGTTTGTTTATTATAAAATATGTGACGTTGTTACTTTAGGATTACACCAGTCAAAGGGATATGAACAAGCAGATTGGCAACAGCCCCGAACCCCTCGCTCCTGGACCAAACGAAGGTGCGGGAGTTGTGAGGACCAACCCCGACAACGAGCCGCGGGGCGTCCCACCGCAAGCCCCGGCCACGACGCTGCCCAGGCTGCCCCGCTCGCTTTCTAACGACAACAAAACTCTCCCCGCTGAAGAAGCCAAAGCAAATGATCTGGAGAGGACCAAAGTCGGGATCTGCAAGCTCAGCAGCACCCCAGTGCAAGCCAATTCCCCCCTGCGCAGGGAATCTCTGGAGACCTTTCCGTACCACCCTGCGGGGGGAGCCGCCGGGCAGGCTGCCATCCCTCCCTGCAAAATCCCCGCTTTGCAAAGCACGGACGGGGACGCTACTCTGAGCCTTAGCAAGAGCACGCTGGAGCAAAACAACGCCAAAGGCGCCTGGGCCACCTTGAGCCAGAGCACCGTGGTGCTGGGCGCAGATGGCAGCACTTCTGTTCTCCCTGGCAGAGCCGAGGGGGTAAGTTGGCTGATACTTTTAACCCCCCATCTCTCCATCTCATTGAAGCGAGGAATCTTTGCCACGCAGCACCCGTTTGTGGCTGAAAGTGGAAAAAAAAAATGTAATTCGTGAGCAGGTCGGGACAGGTTGGGGCTGGGGCTGCGCGATGCAGGGAGAGGAGGAGAGGATCGCGACTAAGTAGGACCGGCTGCTGGTGCTTGCTAATAGTCTAAATAATAAAAGTTTAAAAGCCGATGGGGCTTTGCTGAGCTCGCCGAGGCTTTCTGGGCTCGATGCATGTGTGCGTGTCAAGCTCTGGCGCTTGGATGCCTTGAAGCCTGCAAGCAAAAGCGAGGCGAAATCCATCAACCATTCCCCCTCCCTCTGCCCCCGACTGTCAGACCCTGCGAGCGCTGCCCTTGAGCCCGGGCCCAGGCGGGAGGCGCCCACAGGAGACCTGGGCAGGTCCCCGGGGCAGAAGCTGCTGCCTGCAGCCCCCGGCTGTTTCGTCCCCGCGTTTTTGCAGCCGCGGACCTTTCTTTTCTCCCTTCTCCCCGCTTTAGGAAGACGATGCAGGGGATGAAAATAAAGCCCGAGGGAACTGGTCCAGCAAGCTGGATTTCATCCTCTCCATGGTGGGTTATGCGGTGGGGCTGGGCAATGTCTGGAGATTCCCGTACCTGGCCTTTAAGAATGGGGGAGGTATGCCGGCTTTTTCCTGTCTCTCTTCCTGTAGGAGCGCACGGGGCCGAGCACAGGGAGGCGGAGAGGGAGGTCCCAGGGCGCCTCCAGCCACCCTTCCTTAAGATAAACCCTCGCTGGGTTTCTATAACATAACGATAGTCAAACACCATAATGAAGTTATGGAAAGATGGAATCAGCTCGTAGTAGTTTTCCTAAAAACATCTATTGGCTGGAGAGGGGGGAGTTCGAAGAGGGTCAGGGATGAAATCCACCAATTTCCTCCGTCATACGGTTTAAATGCAGCTGGGGCTGAGAGGGAGGGAAGCCCGAGCCGAAAGACGTGTGTTGGTTTGAGATATTGGGGGAATTGCTTTCCAATCTTGTCGTGATCGATTGGGGAAAAATCGTTTGAAATAGAGCAGATTCTGTTCAGTGGAACAGAGGAGGAGAAAAGTTGAGAGAGGAGATGGTCGTTAATAGATTGCAGGAGAAAAAGAAAGGAAAAGGGGGAAAAGGGAAAAATAAGAAAGGGAAGGGAAAGGGAGGGGGGGAAAGGGGAAGAATAAGAAAGGGAAGGGAAAAGAATGGGGGGAAAAGGGAAGAATAAGAAAGGGAAGGAAAAGGGAAGGGGAGAAAAGGGAAGGAAAAGGGAAGGGGAGAAAAGGGAAGGAAAAGGGAAGGGGAG
>JAUBOD010001076.1:940704-951133 GCA_032353885.1 Nothura maculosa | reverse complement strand
TATTATATATATATGTTATATATACATAGAATATATATAATATATATAATATAATATTATAATATACCCTATGTAATATAATATATATAACCTTTATGAATACAAATTATTTTTATAGCAAAAAGCATCAAACACAAACAGAATTGCAGCTAACAAATACATTCTATTAATGCATTAATATGAAATACACTGAATGCTTAATCTCTATATACCAGCTAAATTTTCACAACCTTTTCCAAGCAAGTATTTAATTAGAATTATTTCCATCATAATAGTCTCACTTCTGGTTGTGTGGTGAACAAGAAAGTCACAGTTTGTTCTTGTAACCAGACACTAGGGAGATCTCAATAGTTTTGTTACCAATTGCAGCCAGTTTCTTTTGCCCCAACTGTATTTATGCTTGCTATTTACAGGATTGCAAAGATTTTGTGAAGATATAGAAATGATGATTGGATTTCAGCCAAGCAAATTCTGGAGAGTCTGTTGGGCATTTGTGACCCCCACTATTTTAACGGTAAGCAGAAAATTTCTGAATGTCACCTTCTAAGATGTTCTTGCTCTTGTTAACGTAATTATCAAAGTGATTTCTCTGGGAATCATGATGCTGAACAGTAATAATTAAATCTTTACTGTTAGTCACCTAGATGCCTAGACATACACACATATGCACATGTGTTCTTCCATGTGTAGACTGAGTATAATAGAGGTTAAGTAGTGGGATTTTGGTAGAAAGGTATGGTGAGTTTCCAAAGGTCGCTGCTGTATTCGTCCCCTGCCTGTACCAAATGCTCGTACAGGATCCCATTGCACACCAATATCTTTTAACTGTTGTATATATGTGTATTTGATATGTGTGTGTGTTTCAGAGAGAGAAAGGAGAGCGGTATGATTCTTCTTTTTTTTTTCTACTTTCATATTATACTTCTATTTTAGTTCACCATTTCATTTAAAAGTTCCAGTGCTCTCAGTTTTACAGTTGTTAAACATGCATGTCCGTGGGTTAAAATGCAACTGCTATATCTATGTTGAGCATCTGATCTTGAAACAGCAACTCTCCTTTGTAATTTAACCTCAATTTTATTGTGTACTGTTGTCATGTTTTGGCATAAGAATTAAAGGCAGCTTCCCAGTTAAAGTTGATTGGTAAAATACTTTCAGCAATGGTTATTTCATAAACGAGGATTTTTTCCCCTAAAAACTGAAGAGTTGGTTTTTTGGTTTTTTTTGCAGATAGCAATATATGTGCAGAGGAACCAGCTTGTTCTGGTTAACTCAACAAAATCCTCAGTTTTAGTGAAAAGAAATTGTCTATGATGAAAGCAATTTGTCAAAAAAGGCATAATGAAGATAGCTTACCTACCTTCATAGATGTTCTTTACCAAATGCCTTAGCTGAAATGTAGTATTTCACTGCATGCCAAAGCAAATAAACCTATCTAACCTATTTAGCTAGGGGTAACTATTGCTTGGTTATGACAGTATGTAGCTATACTTGAAAAACCCATTTTTGAAAAGTTCAAATAGTCCAGTTCAATCAATAGGAGTACATTGCATAAGCAGGAACATGTATTTTACCTTGAGAGCTTGAGAGGAATATTTGTTGCCTTTGAGTAATTTAGTATTTGACTCTCAATTATTTCATATATCTAGAAATAAAACTGTTTGTTTTAATATGTGCTTTCACCTAGCTATACTGTTATACATCTTCCACAGGCAATTATTGTGAGCACAGGCATTTCCCAAAAGGTACTGAATTATGCACAAATTTAAGTAGGTGTATTTCTATTCATATGGCAAGGCAAATGGAATAGCTTAGCATGATTACACTAGATAAAATTGTCAATAGACCAAAAAAAAAAGTCTAAAACTGTCAATAAAACATGCTGCTCTATGGGCAAAATTTTACTTGCAATTCTTCTGGCATGAATATAGTGATTTTGGTGGAGGGTTGCAAGTTTTACATGAAATCCATTAGATTCTCACAGGTTTATTGCAGTTGGGTGAGCAATCTGCCTAGATACATATCCTTTTATCTTTATTCCCTATGTACCAAATGTGTGGATACCTACCATTAGTTGGATAGCGGGCTTTTATTGCTTATCCCAGCATATATTTTCCTTCTTTGTTTCTAGTTCATTCTCTGCTTCAGCTTTTATCAATGGGAACCAATGACTTATGGAGCTTACCACTATCCAACCTGGTCCATGGTCCTTGGATGGTTGATGCTGGCCTGCTCCGTTATTTGGATACCAATAATGTTCGTAATAAAAATGCATCTAGCCCCTGGCAAATTTATTGAGGTAATTTTTCTGTCTTTTTCTTTTTTTCTACTTAAAAGTACAGGAGGCTCTTGTTTACATTGGTTTTTATAATACTGAATGGCTATTGGTGCTAAGACTACTTTCTGGTGAAATAGTTTATATGTTGCAAAGGGGTGCTTGGTTGATTTAAAACACGGCCTTTCTACTCTGCTTCTCAACAAAATACTTAACAAAATGGTTAAGTGAATGTTTTTATGAAAACTAGGAGGAGCTGCAGATTTCTTAAGCCCTGGAATGGTGTTACTGCTAGAAAGTGTATTTTTCTAGCTAGGTGGAAGACCTCTAGCTAAGAGGTCTATTGGCCTCTTTTGCAAAAGCAGGAAGCTTCAGATGTTCATGTCTACCAGATGTTAACAAGCCTGATGACAGTACTAGGAGACATCAACCATGAGTTGGCTCATTGCAAGGAGAAGACCATCAAGTATCCAAGATGCCCTCGAGTGCTTCCAGAAAGTTTAGCCAATTCATGAAGTTCAACAGTGAGAAACATGGAAAGACCTCATGCTCAGTCTTCATATTGCAAAACTTAGCTGACGGTCTTTGTTTTCTCTCCTCTTCAAGTCTTTGTTTTTCTTAGACAAACCGATCCTCTCTTGCATCTGGGCTTAAAAATGCTTCTTTTAGGCTCTTGGTATGTCGCACTGTCTGTGCCTAAAGGAAAAGGCCATACTTCCCTATTTCATATAGAGCAAAGAAGTTAATATTAAGCAGGAGGACACCCAGATGGAAGCAGAGCTGGCCCTAGGCAACAAGGCCACTTGGCTAAAGGACCATTCAGTCCTTGCATAGAGTGTGTTGGAGTGCACAGGTCAGTAGAGACAACTGCTCCTAATGGAAACAAGCTAATGAGAAATTAGACTTACTTGCTCCTCATCTCTTAATTTTCAGTTGATTCTTAGATTACAGGCCTTGTTCAGAAATAAGTGCTATTACAGTCAGCTTTCTGTTTCTTTTTAAAAAAAGCGGTGATTCTGTTCCTCTCATTGAGACAAAGCATTCTTCTGCTCATCTTCTAATTTATCTGGATGGAATTAGTGTGTATATTGCCTCAAAAATAGGATGCTCTTCCTACTGTTCCCGTGGCTGTGCACTCAAAGAAATGGCAAAAGAAACGAGGTGATTTTTGTTGTTTGCCAGGTTAACGCTCTCTTTTTTTCTTCTTCCTGCAGATGGAAGTGAAGCATTTTATCATCTCAAAATTAAAATCCTTTTTCATTCGTATAGTTATTTGTATACTTTTGGGAAATATGCTAAATAAAAATCCAGATATTTTAATGCCGTTACCCACTGCACAAACCATTGGGCTAAGTAACCGAGCACAAGTCCTGTAGAAAGCAGGGCAATCTGCAGCAGTTGTGCCCAGTTCCCTTCATAGGGTGTGGGGAAGAATGTGTGATTAAAATCCAGGCACTTGATCTTTTACTAATCTTGCAAAGTTTGGGCAAAACAAACACTCTGCAGTGGAGCATTGCAGGGCTGTCCTCACTAAGTGAGCCTAACCTTATTTCTTCTGCACTTGAATACTGCACTGTAATTTCCAATGCGACTCTCTCTTGTTTCCCCCCCATTGCAGCGGCTCAAGCTGGTGTGCTCTCCACAGCCTGACTGGGGTCCGTTTTTGGCCAAGCACCGTGGTGAACGTTACATGAACATGATTGATCCACTGGGAACCTCCTCCCTGGGACTTAAACTGCCAGTGAAGGATATAGAACTGGGGACCCAATGCTAATAATTCCTACATCAGCATTGTTAGCCTTTTTGGATCCTTTCTTTTCCTCTATTAATTTCCTAGCAATTCTTCTTTTCTTTCTCGCAGTGCCTGAAAATGGTTGCTTTGAAACTAAAACTTACCATTGCATGCTGTAGTGAAGAACTAGCTAGACCACTTTCAGACATAAGTGATGCCCAAGACGTATTCTCTTTCCTGCAAATAGCAAAAGCATGTTGTACGAGAATTCCCATCCCAGTTTTGGGTCAGGTGGTGTAAAAACCAGCAAATAAACAAACAAAAATGTCAAGGGAATTTAGAGGGACAAGCAAAATTTGACCAATTTTAAAGAGACTTGTGTCTCTTTATACCAGATGGCTGTGATGAGGCTGGGGTTATGTTGCCCATACAACCAAAGTGAAGGTCAGCCCTTGAGTGGGATGTAAGTGAGGAAAGTGTTGGGGGGCTACAGGCCAAGCAGGGCTCTCTGCAGCTCTTCTGTGAATCCAGAGCAAGGCCATCTATGGTAGACTCTTGGGGGCTTGCTCTTACATTGGCCATGGCAGAACTTGCTTGTTTTGTGAGCACAGATTATACTGAGTTTGAGGACTGCAATGATCTATGGGATCTTTTTGAGTGGAGAAATGTAAGCAAATGTCAAAACAATCATTTGAGATGGAAACTAAATTGTGTCCGAGTCTGGAAATGGTTTTGCAATAGTGCCAGACTGGATGGGCATCACAGTTTTAAGTACTTCCATCTCCTTCTATTTATCTTTTCAATTAAAAATGCCTCGGTTATACCAAGCATCTACAACTTTGCCCTTTTGGCAAACTACTTACACAGTAAGTGCAAGCACAGTTCAACTCACTTAAATCCAAAACTCGGACTATAGTTTCCCTCGTCTCTCTGCTTTTGTTTACAGTATCTCCTCAAGAAGCCATCCTATAATTTGTGCCTAATTTTGTATGCTTATCGTGTTAAGTGTAGACTAGTTACCACCTGACACCACTAATTAGAAGCTAGATGTGCTGTTGAACTTTGTGACTCCCCAGCCATTCTCCCATAAACATCTTTCTATAACCTTTGGATGTATTCTTCTCTTTCAGACAGTAGGGAAATAACAGAACCTTGGTTGTCTTCATATTACATATACAGCACGCAAATTTTACTATTCTCTCTGGAATAAACATAGTTTAGCTTTTCTTTTTGCCTTTAAAGCATTTTCATGAAAGAAAAGAAGTAAACCCCAACAATTAACCAATATAATCATCCCTATGGATGCAACATGAGATGCACAAAATTTGAAGGCTGGGGAAGAGGATGGCTTGGTAATGGCCATTGCAATATAGCTTTTTAAATCATTACCATTCACATATATGTGGCAATTCAAGCGTTAGACTTAAATAGTTTTATTATCTATTGGGCAGAGTAAAACCAGAGCTTGTAAGAATAAGTTTATTTAACTGAATAGAAAATTAGCCCAATTTATTGTAAATGCACTAGAATGAGGGAGAAAAATATATCGTCAATAATTGGCAAAAATGTAACCTTTTACTATATTCTTATATTCTATGCATACATATATGATATTTTTCAAAGTGAGCCGTGTTCACGTAGTGTGTGCTAGTGATGTTCTATGTCCCTCTAAATATCTTATTGATCTGTGTAGAGATGGTGAACTTATGGTAGTTTAGCCTGTTTTTTCCCTTCCCACCCCACTCTAGCAGTAGCCAATAAATGTTCTTTCCTTTCAGGGCACTGTTTCTATCCCGTTCTTTAGTCTGTCTGTCAGCATATTACAGGGTCTCAGGTAACTCTTCAGTTCATGTGTGTCTGTAGATCAGTAGATATGTTTTCATCCTGTCAAAGAGAAAAAAAAAAGAACAAAAAAAAGAAACCTTAATATAACACTTCTGCAAATGATTACCTTCCTTTCTCTATGTGTGTGTGTCTATGTGTATATGTCGATTAAATATATTAATCATTTTGCTGAACTTCCTCTTTCACGGAGCACTTTGTGCTGCCAGCCACAGGCACTGCTGGAGATGTTTAATCCTCAGGCAGGACAAGCGAAGGGACCAGCAGGCGCTGTCCCTGATGGAACCAAGGATGGACTTGGCATCATTAGCACTGGTCCCTGACTCTGCTCCACGCGCTCCACTAGTCCCCAGCACACAGAGCAGCAAGACTTGGACCTTCTGCAACCATTGCTGCCTTCGCCACCTTCACCAGCTCTTCTCATCAGGAGGTCTCTGGTTTCCCTTCTCATGGGTTTTTGCTCTTCTGGAATCACAGAAGGAAGGGCAGGCTGAAGGCACCATGTGGGGTTCGATAACAGTGAAGTTGTATAAAGACAAACCAGATTGACATCTATGTCTCACTGAGGGCGAGGGGACTATGTTGCCCAGGGAAATGAAGTACAGGTGTCCATCCCACCTGCAAAGGTCAAGAAAGGAACCTAAATCAGGGAGCACTATCTAGTGGGATCTACGTATTTTGTCAGGAGAAATTGCTTTAGCGGTCTCTTTACCATTATTATCTAAAATATCGCTTTGTTTTTAGGAGAGCAGTCCAATTTCAGTTAATTGCTATTGTGATTAAAAATCAAAGCCAAACAAAGAAAGAAGGGAAAAAGGAAACCCAAAATGCTCATAGAGTTTGTTCTTAAAAAACAAACAAGCAAAAATATCTTAATCAATAGTTCTCAATCCTTTCCCTTCCTAACGTGTTATCTCAGGACATGTCTTTGAACTGGGATTAACTATTTGCAGTAAAATTGCCTTGGTGTGAGCACGTGTCAACTACTGCCTATATAAAGTACAAAAGGGATATATATTATTTGGAAGAATGCTGCTAGGTTATGATATCTTTCCTTTGGCTTGGATTGCTAGGGCACGATGCATATGAAAACTTGAATTGCTTTCTGTGATTTCTGTAATTAATCTGCTTCCAATTTCATCACTTGCAAAGGATCAGGCTGGAATTTGAACCTCTGAAAATGGATGATGGGTTTGATTTGGTTTTAGTGGAGTTTGGCTTTAATATCTAAAACTGAGCTTGTAAAGGCATTTGGAATGGGAGAGAAGTGCTTACAAAAATCATAGAAGAACTGAATTTTTCACTGTAAATTAAAAGGGAAAAAAAAATCCTGTTAGGCTTAAAGATATATATTTCAGTAGGCAAACCTGAATGTTGAGATTAAATTAGCCAGCAGTGTCTTCTTTAAATGAGAAGTAACCTTGCAGTTTGGGAATGCACTTTATTTACCATATTCTAGAAAAGTTTGCATGTACTTTGATAACTTTTTAGAAATAAATTTAGTATCTAGTTAAATTCCAGTAAAAATCTTTTTAAAAGAAGGAGAGGAAAAAGCCATATTAGTAGTAATGTGACATACGTACTTGCAGATCTAGCTTGAGTAAAAAAAAGATCAAATTTGGTGAGAATTACTTGTTACATATTTTTTTTATTTGAAATTGGGTTTTTGAATGGGTAAGATGCACGAATGTATGCATTAAAAATTGCACTTAATGCAAATTCTCGTCATCTTCAAATTCTTTGGAGTCTTCACAGCATTTTTAATACACAGTGTTAAAAAAGATCTGTGTTTCAGCTAGCCATGGCAGCACTTGTTTCTAAAAGAAGGGTTGAACAAAATGATCTTTAATTTGAGGAAGACTTGCATTGTCTTTATATGATGTTTCCATTGAGTCAAAGCCTTTTTTTCTGCTTACTTTCTGCTCCACTGACCAAGCAGGTGTACCTCAGCACAGAAGATCATCATGTCTCATGTGCTTTGGCTATCTCTTGCCATCACATTACAAATCCCCATTCATTTTAGGTACCTTTGGGCTTCATTTGGAATATGTGTGCTGTTGTACAGATAACATTTCTTCTTGTCTGTGATGAAGCAATCACTTCTTTGTGGCTGGCCTTGCTTTCCTGTTGGCTTCTCCTCCTGCAGCTCCACTGCTTGCAATCCAAGCTGCGGGCAGACTTGGAGGGGTTGAGGAATGCGGGCTGTGTTAGGGCCAAAATTTGTTAATGCCATGCTTGAGATGATCGAGATGTTTCTTAGTTTGGACTTAAATGCTCATGTAAGGTATCAGTGAAATGGTCGGATGGAGGTTGCTCAGATTGCTGGCTGGAGGGTGAATAATTGGAGCCTTGGGCAGGCTATCACCAAAGAGAGGCTTTCTTTTCTTGACTGTAAAATGTGAGAAACGGGCTGGACCTTATTGCTTGCAATATTATTATTTGCCCATAGCATTCTAAGGACATCTTCAGGTAACCATTTGCCTTATAGGGACCTTCCATTGTTGGGAAAATATTGATGGATGAAAACCATGCTGTTATCTGTCCTTTATATTAGGTAGGGTACCTTGTAAGGTAGATGCTTAGCTGGTGTAAATTGTCACAGCTTTGTCTGGAGCTGGGCCAATTTACACCAGCTGAGAATTTGTGCCCTGTGTCCTATGGCACTTTATTACAGGCCCATCACTGATGGGTTAAATCTTAATTACTTGCGTAATGTCATATATAAATATATATATATATATTTACAGGCATTCTATGGGGTACTGCTGCCTATGGATAAAGACTTGTACCCTAACAAGGTCATTATATTTTTTTATCCATTAGCTGTATGTGGAGAAGATATATTACATTACAAAGGATGCATCATATATATCTCATGTAGTGCATATTACAATGCTGTACGTGTTCATTGAAGACATCATTATTCTTGAGGCCCTACCTCAGATTTTGTATTTATGTGTATAAATGCAATTTATTGTATTATATATTTGCCTATTTTATTTGGATGTAATCAATTAAAATTATCCAATAACATGTGGGCTCTAAAGACACTAAATAAATGTCCAGTGTTTAAAATATTAAATAAGTTGGCAGTGTATTGGTGACTAGACTTTCTCTTCTCCCACCCTCTCCTACCCTACCCAATACATGCCATAAACATCACTCTTAATTAATACATAGCCTTAAGGTATCTGCAGAACCCATTGCTCGAAATATTGGGCTACAAGTGCAAATAGCCCTAGGACCTATTGCAGAGCTGCAGAAATAAATATTAATTAAATGGCTGGATTCTTAACCAGGAGAGCAGGTGATGCCTGTTTTCCTGCCTAGTGAGCCTACAGAAACAGAGCCAAAATGCCTGTGCAGTTGAGAGCTTTCTGGTTGCTGGTTGCTCCTTGCCCTGCTTTGGAGTGAAATGTGCCTGAATTTGAATGGAGAGAGGAAGACTTGGTGCCTTCTGTACTGAAAATATTAGAGCAACTGGCACAGAGAAAAGGGCTGGAAATTTAACTATAGCCTCTTCAAGACAATGGAAAAAATAATTTTATTTTATTATTTTATTTTAGTTTATATTTTTATTTTATTTCATTTTTTATTTCATTTTTTATTTTAATTTTATTTTTAATCTTATTTTTTATTTTTTAAATTTCATTATTTTATCTTTTTATTTTGTTTTACTTTTATATTTTATATTTTATTTTATTTTATTACTTTTTCTTCCCCAGGGAGCTAAAATCAAGGGTCCTTTACTGAGGTACTTTGTTGCCATGAGCATGGGACCTTGTAGCATGAGGTGCTGAATGCTGTGGTGCAGCTGCATAGCTGCTCTTGAAGCTACCCCTACTTAACTCCCCAAGAGAAAGACGGTGTATGGAGGAGTTGAAGACGAAGTGGGATTTGATGATGAACTATGAACAATGAACTTTGAAAAGACTAGAGACAAGAAAACAGCACAGCCAACTATCATCCTTCTTCTGGACTTCCACCTTCTAGGAGGTGGTATGAAGGGGACAGTGTGGAAGAACCATTAAGACCTAGGGTTTGGGGTTTATTCCCTGAACTCAGGCTGGCCTAGTGATGGATGAGGCTTGACTCTTTGGAAGGGAACTCAGCTGAGCTGTTGTGAACCATAATCTCAGCAAGGGAGTGTATTTGCCTCAGCAGCCTTGTGCAGGTGAACTCAAAGGAGAGGTCCTTCATTTGAAGCAAGATGACCTTGACTCTTTCTGTACTATCTTTTTGCAAGGTACTTTTTCTTAACGGAAAACACTCCAAGAACGGTTTTCTTAATGGAAAACACTCCAAGAAGGCAAGAAGTTTTCTTGCCTTCCCATTTCTCTTTGAATTTTGTGAGTTACTTCATTATGAATGTTTTGTAATGTTTTCTGTGGGGAGATAGGTGCAGTGTTTTGAAGAAATTGCTTCAGTAAATGAGTCCGAGCAATGTTATTCAGTGTAACTGCAATTTTATTTTGCACTCTCTCTTTGATGTATGGAAGTAAGGTACAGCAAGCATGTATGTATGTGCTTGGAGAACTTTCCTTCAGCTGCCAAGCTCAACAGTGAAGACCTAGATTAGG
>JAUBOD010001076.1:913473-940604 GCA_032353885.1 Nothura maculosa | reverse complement strand
ATTACTAAAGCCCCCTTGCTCCCTTACAAGCCTTGCTTGTACACTTCATTGTGGCCTCCTTGCTCCCTTAACCATTCCCTAACAATGTATGAATGAATTAATATCCTTCTGATTTTCCTCTTTGTATTGTAAGAAAATATGCAGTAGTCCAGGTTATCAATGACCACTGAGTCAAATCCTCTGTGTCAAAGAGCCCCATTTCTGCTGGTCCATCTTTGTGGACAAGGCGTCCACAAAGGAAGCCAGCACAGCACAAAGGAAGCACAGCACAGGACAGGTCTTTCTGTGAGAGAGTATTCTGCAGCACTTTTTGTATGATTAAAGAGCTTCTCGCCATATGCCATGGGACCTGAGTGAAGAGGAAGCCAACTAGCTGAAGGGTAAAGCGGCCTTTAGGAAATCTTCATTAATTTGGTGCCGCAAGACCTGGCTCTACTTAAGGAAATTAAGACACTATCTCTCCAAATAATCTTTCAATGAGCTACGGAGCAGACGACCTCATGGGGAATACACAGTAAGATGGAAACAAGCACATTCATAAATCTGTTCTGCATTTCATTAACTTACCACTTCTAAATGGATTTGACTGGTTGCAGAGCAGCCGTTCCAGGTGGAGATACTAAGTTTGCCTGATCCGGCTTCATTTCCTTGCTGCCCTTTTTTTCCCCAGCTAATACTCCTGTGGGAAAACAGGATGGAGCTGGTCTAATCATGATAATGAAACAAATGGTAATTTTTGATGCTGCGTGTGGACCGCGTGCCCAGTGGACATTGCCACCTACTGAGTCACCAGCAGTGCTTTTTCTTCCAAGCCTTCAGAGGGTTTAGCTTCATAGGCAGCTTTGAGTTAAACAAAATAAACCATTCGAATGGAAAGAAATTATCATCTTAGCTCTTTGGAAATGAGATTTTAAATCCTTCGCAGAAGCAACAGGGATGGGAAAGAGTAGGCATCTGCATGCAGAGGCTGAAGGAAGTCCATTTTTTTGGGAGACAGCACCAAAAAATATTCTAGGAATAAGAATGGGCTCTTACTTATGTTGTTTTATATGCTATAAAAATGAGGTAAATATTGAGGCTTTGATGCTAGGTAGGAGCTGTGACAAGGAAGTGGAGCTGGGGGACAATATTGGAGCTTTCCCAGTGGGAACAAAGCTGCAAGCTCTTGGGGAATGGATGGTCAAAATTCCCGCTTTGCTGGTCCGGGTAGGGCTGGGGTCATTCCCGAGGTTCATAAGTTGTATGGTTAGTTTTTCTTAGAGTAAGAAACACGGCACACATTTATACAAAATATAGGCATTTTTAATATGGATATAGCGAGTCCCTCCAGGTAGCAGCCAGTAGCTGCCTCCTCCTGAGCTCTATTTTGCCGCCATTAGAAGGCAGTAGTTCACCTCTTCACATCAGCTCTTTCAAAAAGGAGTATATATGATTATTCTGCTTGCTAGCCTATTCCTGACTCCTTTTTTCCAGAGATCTGCTTGCTGGAAGAAACACTGGTGGTTTCATAAGATTTCTGATTCAGGCTGAATTTCTGGGGATGCTGAGAGCACGTATATGATACAGCTATTTCTGCAGTATAAGTGTGAAGAAATGCCAAGATCATAATTTCAAAATGACTGTCATTGAACCATGTGATAATATTGCACTGGAAGGTCAACATTGCAATTTAAGGGATCTTCTAGAGCTTAGTGCGGCAACACCAGTGGATGAAGCTAAATGTTAAATGTTCAAGGTGCCTTTTATGTACACAGCTTACTAAACACATCTGAGGCTTTGTTTTTAACCATGAGATGATCTTTGTAATGGTTCTTCACTAAGCTAATCATTGCAGAGCTCGTGAGGCCTATTTTATTTTATTTTATTTTATTTTATTTTATTTTATTTTATTTTATTTTATTTTATTTTATTTTATTTTATTTTATTCTGTTTCATTTCATTTAGAGGTATCTCCATACCAGTAGACACTTTAAAACTAAAAAATTATCCTTACACTGAACATAAACTTTGAACATGAACCCAAAGCACGTGTACGTCCAGAGATGAAAAGAACACACACACACACATATATATAGATATATATATATATAGCTTGACAAACTACTGCAATATGCTGAGACCAGACCTGGCCGACAGCTCCACAGAGACCACTGCAATCACCAGAGCAGCAGTGACTCAGCTGCATTAGCTAATAAATATTTTTTTTGAAAAAGAGCGCACAATAACTGTTTGTTTTGCTGCTCCTTGGAATACAATACAAAACTCTTAACGATAAATGAAAACAGCAGAGCTTAATGAGTAGAGTGCTGCATTCTTGCTTCTTGTCTGCAGCCTGTGCTTTCAATGTTGTTACCTCTCAGTCGAAAATAGGTTTGCCAGTAGTTTCCATTAGGTCCTTCTGGACAAAAGAAAGCCATAGGTGGTGGTGTTAAAGCGAATACTTTCCATGCTGGGCTGCCCTATTATCTGCTTGATTGACAAGTGCTCTGCTTCGTGAGGAAAAAAAATTAAAAAGACTGTAAATTCCTACATTTATATTCCCAGGATTAGAAATGGAATTTCCTGCCCCTCTCAGGCTGGCCGTCGGCTCCCACCTAGACCCTCTGAACACCACTGGTGCCTGTAACTCAAGTCATAGAGTTGGGCAGCACAGAGTGTTGCCAATAATTTTGTACATGTAATTTTGTATAATACTGCTAAAAATTAAATACAGGGAGCAGGGAGGTACCAGTGGCACAGAAGGATGAGGCACAGATCCAGATGCACAAATTCAGACAAAGCAGAAGCTTCTTTTGAGCTTGGTTCTTGGCTCTGCTTTTCGTGCTAGGCCAAACTCTTTTGTTGTTGTTGTTGTTGTTGTTTTTCCCATAATTTTATGTCACTGCGCCACGTGTGGGGCAGAGATACCTCTTTTAACTTGCTTAACAGATTTTCTTCTCCTCCAAGCACCCTTTCTTTTGTGCCAAGTTTGCTTGTTCTTCTGTCTGTAGACTGAGGCCTTGGGTCTGAGGGAGGAAGAGACAACTCTTCCACCTGGAGATGTCCAGAGTCACCTTGCTGCAGATCTAGCACAAGGGAGGAAGGGCCCGATCCTTTAATGCTTGTCCTGCTATCTAGAAACCTGAGGACGTGCGTGGCCCTTCTATATCTCACCCTCTCGACGCAAGCTAGTGGCCTGCTGCCAAAAAGAAGACTCAGAGAACACTGGTGGAGGGGGGAAAAATAGTAGTTATGAGGTAAGGAAGAGAAATATTTTAGTCTAGTTGTGCTGAGTGCGTGGTTCGGTCTGCAAGTTGCTTCCTTGGATCCTGCAGCAAACTGGGAGCACCAGGCTAGACTACTGTCACACTCATTAATTTACACACATTGAAGGAAAATGTTAATTTGGCGATCCCAACCAAAAGCTGTAATCCCAGGCAGTGCCAAGACAGATGCAAATGAGGATAGTAGTAGCAGACCTAGTGCCTTTAGAGCAGGTTCATCCGTGTGCTTCCTTTTTCTGGAGCTTCATCCTCCACAGCAGTAGCTCCTCCATCATTTTAATCATGGCCTTCACCCAGGCCTGGTGGCTGGAGGGGACAAACCTAAAGGTCCAGGCCAGATGAGTGGGAGCCACAAACCCAACTCAGTGAGCCCAGCTTCAAGCCCAATAGTTTTTCCAAGCATGGGGCAAGTTAGGATCAGTGATTTGAAGAAGATGGAAGCTTCTCTGCACCAAAAAGCATGACTCATTTTTCCACTAACTAAATGACTCCCTCTTTCTGTAGAAGTAGGGGCCTGTGCTCAGGTTTGCCAAGTCTCACAGGCTCTGGCAAGGCCCAAATTGCTAGAAAAGGAGTGTGACAGCGTGAAGCAGTTCAAAGCTTGTTTGGCCAGTGGTGCCAGCCTTGAAAAAAACAGGGCCAGATGGCCACTTTATGGGTGATCTCCTGGAAGTTCCAGCTCTTTTACTGCCTGAGCATCTCACTTGAGACAAAATCAACCTTTAGTATCTGCGAGCTGTAAAGAGAAGCTACATTTGATTATTCATTCCTGTACTTCTCCCATTTGCTGGCTCCATGAGGCCCTCCATGGCCAGAGGTGCCAAGGAGGTGCTGTCCCCAAACCAATGGGTGGCAACCAGCCATGACTGATAGTGCTTCCCAAAGAGGCAGAAGGAAGGACTATCCCTGAGCTGACTGGGCAACACCACCCAGGTGCCCCAGCTCTACAGGATCAGACCACTAGCTGTGGTGAGAAGCAGTTAGAATTGGCATAAAAATTTAATGGGTAGGTCACCCATGCCTGTCTTATTATTGCCAATTTCATGGAAAGAAGGTGACTCATCTTCCCAACAAAGCCAGAAATTGCTCATCTCAGCTGTGCCCAAGGGCTCAGGGATTGAACAAGCTTCAGGAAGTCTGACAGCACACAGCAAATCTGAGCAATGATTTGAGCCCACATTGTAGGCAGCCAGCTCTTGCCTGTGATGGGGCTCTCATGGAAGTTCTTCAGCTTTATTTTTTGACTATCTTGCAGAAATTGCTACCTCCATAATAGCTGAATGGAGCAGGGAGGGATTTGATTTTGAGTTTCTGAATCAGTGAAACAGAACAAAAGTGATGGGGTACCTGCCTTGCCTTCCCACACCTTTCCCCTTGCTAACTGCTTCACTTTCAAGATGAAACCTGTCCCGAAGTGAATCTGCAGCCAGCCTTTTCCGTCTACTTCTGGTGAACCCAATTGCTTCAGCTTATGGGGAAGAAGGCGGCATTCACTTCTAGGCTCTGCTGTGGCTTTACACTTGAGCACAAACTGAGAAGCTTGTAAGTTAATGGGGAGAAGCAGAAGCCAGGAAGGGGCCCCTGCTCCAAGCCGAAACACCCTTGGGGTCTCCTAAGGGAGAGCTGGACCCCCTGCTTCAGCAGACCAGTCGGCTTGCTAGCTTGGTGGCCAGGTGTGCTGTGTCTCCTGACCTTTCCTGAGCCTGCCACAATCCCATTCTCGCACTGTCATAGCTGAGAATGAGCCAAGGCAAACAGTGATTACCACTAAGAGCATTATCAAAGAGCATGACATTAAAGACGTGCTAAATCTGCAGCCTGGCACGTAGCTGGGAGAGCCTTGCGGCATGCCCCGGACCTCCTCATGGGGTTGACTTGGCAAGGAGTCCTCCTTTCTCTTCTCTCAGCATGAGGATGAGTATACGAGCTATTTCTGCACTAATTAATGACTGATTAATGAAAACACCAAACTCCTCATAGGATGAGGAGTCTTTAGCAGAAGTTCTTGTGTCTGCTATTGCAAGTTGGTGCCTTGATGATGAGAGGTGGCCTTCCTGGTCTTGGGGCTGCAGCCTTTTGGTGCATGCAGAGAATTGTCCTGCCAGTCCCTGCCTGGATTTAAGACGCATCGGGCCGAGCAAACTGTTTTCAGGAAGTTTGCTAGAAGAACCCCCGAGACATGAGCTCAATCACCCTGTACAAAGAGCATGGAAATTGCAAGACTCTGCACAAAGGATTTGGCCCAAATGTTTGCCTTCTTGGTCATTACTCCTGTCCCACTTAGGTGTCCCCATGCTTCTTAGAAGGTGCTAACCCCCTTTATTCATACCCAGATCTAGACCATTTTAGCTGTAATCTGGATTGTCCCTGTCTGCTTTCTCCCTCCCCGTGATCGCTCTGCAGTTGATTTTGAACTTGTAAACAGAGCTCAGCAGTGTGAAGAAGTTGCAAGTCTGTCCGGCCTAGAAATATCCTGAGCTCAGCTGGAAAAATCCCTCTGTGAGCCTTGAATTTATATGTTATTTATTGTCTCCAGCTGGGAGACAGCATGAGGTAGGCACAGGCAGTGACTGTAGTACCTGAACTTTGCTAGGAGGTGCCTTTTTGTTCTTTCCATAGAGATAAATATGAATTTCTCTCTCTCTCTCTCTCTTTTTTTTAAATCTACTTGTCTTATCTATCCTTTTTGATTTCAAAAAGTTAGGTGGGCTTGTGAATAAAGAGATGACTCCCTCAGAAATGTCACTGGGAGGAAGAGGAACTGCATTTTGCTAAAGAAATAGTTATGGCTGGAGACCTGGGGTGAAATAATTGTGGTGTTATTCAAAAGAGAAAAAAATAACTATAGTTTTAGCCAACTATATGCTGCCTTTTTCTTTAGCTGGAGCCGAAACCTGAAAGGAAAATGATGGGCCTATACTGAAGCAGTATTTTTACAGCCCTTATATTCTCTAATCACTGTTAAATTTGCAGTTTGAAATGTGAAAATTTTTATGGAAGACTTATCAAGGAAATGGGAATTGAAAGGATCCTCAGCTACATGATTAATATTATCTGTAATGAGCTCGGAAACAACAACGACAACAAAAATTCCCTGAGCATTTCTCAACCAAGTTTCTTCATGAACAAAATGCTTCTAAAGACTCCAGTTTGACATAGAAGCTTCTCTTTTAATGGCTGCTTTGTCAACTGCAAGAGCATTCGTCGCTGATGACATTATGGTGGAGCAAACACAGTAAAGAGTGGGGTGTTTGGACCAGTGGAAAATTACCGGTCTCATTCTGTTTGCTCTGTCTAATTGGAGGACAAAGGAGGATATTTCCAAGAGGCAATTCAGTACATATGGAAAAAAAAAAAGGAGATCCTTCATGTAAATTTATAACTAATGCTACGTCTCAATTTATTCTCAATAAAAGGACAAAAGATTTCATCATTTGCAGCCATGGGAGAAACCCAAATGGTAATCAAATCATGGTCATAATACCGTGCATGTATGTAAGCTCTTTCAAATGATAATCTCTCAAGTGTGTTCTAGAGAACGGCACTGTAATAAATAAACACTCTATTCCTTTTAGAGCTACAGACCTGTAAACAGGCTATGGTTGAATGGCCTGGGTTCTCAGATCGGAAGATCCTGCTCTTGTTATCTCCCTTTATAACTTTGCTCTTGATGTTTTCTATTTGGAGGCCACTCCTGTGGCAGTACCTTCAGGATGACTAGGGACCTCCAACCCCACTCAAACCTGGCATCACCCAACATGTGACCACCACAGCCAAGATCACACAGCAGTTCCAATTAAGAGGTTGCCTAAGGTTGCCAAGACCCTTCTTCCCACCATCAGACTCTTTTTATTCCAAAGTGAAGGGAACAAAAAACATGGAGAGCCACTAGTTTCTTCGCAGGAGGCTGAAGTCAGGGTAGGGACCTCAGGAGGGGAGTCTGGAGATGGAAGAGCAGATCAGAGCAGAAGAGTGGTGGGTTTGGAGGCGTTGTGGAGAAGGTGACCTAAATCATTCTGATTCCTGGGCATTCTCACTCCGTTTGTCCTTGAAGGAGCCTGAATCTTTTCTACCAAGTTTGCTACAGCTCTTGGTCATGTGCTCAACGGTTCTCATCTTACCTTGGAAACATTGCATGGGTGCCAGTATAACAGAGTAAGAAGAGATCTCAAGGAGACCATGGCTCCTCATCGCTATCAGTTTTAGCAAACTTTTATGAACTATGGGGACTTAAGGTTCTTTTTAGAGAAAAATACTGTAAACTTTCATTTCATTGAATGAACAAATGGCTTTTGTTACCAATAGGAGTCAGGCGGAGGGACAGTGTTCATTTGATCTGGTCACATCGCTCAGCAGGACAATAAGAGAGGCAAATGTGCATGGTTGCAGATTATAGGAATAGATAAAAGAGATGTAAAAGGGAGACAGCAGGAGAAGATGCAGACAGGATGCCTTTTGTCTCTGAAGAGGTGGTAGGGCCGCCCTGTGTTTGCACCTCTGAACATGCAGTAGGAAAATAATAAGAAAGAATAGCCAAGAAGAGCTACTAGGGTAATTCAAGGGGGTTTATTTAAGGCTTAAATAATAGAGCTTGAGATAGGAGGAAATCAATGAAGAAAGATTTGACAGAGGATAAGAGTCTTGTTTTCCTACAGCGCCATCAGCTAGAGGAGAATTAACAGCCCAGGGCAAGGAGTAAAAAATACCATAGCTTCAGGTCAGTTAAAGCTAAGTGGGCCAAAATACTAGCAAAAGTGGAAGAACCCTTGTGCAAAGGAAAGGCTGGGATCTTACTCATAGACTTTCCCTTTTCTAGACTCTGACACATACTGTCAAAGACACAAAACTGATTTTTTTCTGCTTGGATTCCAGCGTTGACTTGCTGCTTTGTCTGATCAAACAACAGGATATTGCTTTCCGAAAGGAATCAGACTTCTCAGAAGGCTCATAGTCCTTCAGGACAATAACCGTCTGCATCGTGGGCCACTTGCCAATCCCGTTAAGATGAAGGCTAGTGTACAGAATACCAAAGCTTGTACGAGCTCTCAAATCGCATGAATATGGCCCTGAAATGTGCCCGGCAATTTGCTGGGGTGGCTGTCGCTATCACAAAATGGTTCATGAGCCCCTTTCTGTGGCTGCTTGGACAAAGAAGGAAGGATGTTATGGTGTTTGCAGGTCCATCTACAAGGCTTTGTGTGGGTCCTGCTTTTGTGTGGAGCCTGCCAGGATGCTCCGCAAGGAGAGGTTTGTGATGACAAGGTGGTTGTTGAGTGGGATTAACAAGACTTTTCTCCTGCAGTAGCATCAAGATGGAGAGTAGTGACTTATTTCTCAGTCCTGCTTGTGCACCGAGGTATCCAGAGTGTCTGTATCCGTTTCTCAAACATCAGGAACTATTAAAGGGGATTCATGCCAAGTGCTGTCACCTTATGGCTGTGCTGAGATCATGTTGGGCAAAGACAAGGACCGTGGAACCACCAGCCAGTCACAGTTTTGGAAAACAAGGACACACAAGAGAGGTCTGTGTGGAAGACTGACCGAAACCAAGTGGCAGCTGCCATTAGTGACAGCAACACAGATAAATGTGTCTAGATTTATTATTTTCCTGCACTGAAATTAAGTGACACTCAAGGATATCAAAAGCAGATGTTATTTTTTTAGAGTAAAATCTATTCAAGCACACAGGCAGAGTTGTTCAAGCCTTTATTATAGGAAAAGACAAGCATTGCTCTTCTGGTGGGCCCTCCTTGGGGCACGCGAGCCTCTTCCTCCAAGCATGGCCATGCACATGAACAGCTGGAGCACTGGGACCTTTGTTATACAAATGGCTTCTTCAGAAAGTTAAGGAAATTACGAAAGTCGTCTCCAGTCAAATCTCTCAAAATAGGATATCTGCTTTCAGCAGCCACATGCCCCTACAGCCCCCAAGAGAGGAATGCACATTGCTGAACATATATTGTCCTTTACCCGTGAACTGCAATTAAAAAATACAACACCAACAAAACAGATGCTGCAATTTCACTGTTACCTGTGAGAGCTGTTGTTCTTAAAGGAGGCAGAATATCCGTTGCTTAGGAACAATCTTTGTCCTACAAAATGAATCCATGCACCAAAGCCATTCTTAAATGCACCTAATATGTGTTATTCTTCCTTAGGAAAGACCCATCTCTTAAATAAGCTGCAAGGAGAAGTCCTGAATAGACTCTGAGTAGAGCTCTGGCTGCCTGCTTCCATCGGTTGTGTTTGGAAAGTGGGAGATTTGGGCCAAATTTAGGACTTTGGCCAAATTTGCCAAGTTGTCAGAGGAGTCGCCAAAGTAGCCTTGAAAGTTCTGAGAAAGGGACCTACGTGAGAGCAGGAAAAGAGAACTTCTATGGGGATACAGCTCAAATTATTAGTTCCTACTGCTTGATTGTATCCTTTAGATATGCAAAACTGAGCAGCTTTTAGGGGTGGTAAAAGGGGACTGAAATGCTTTTTTCTGTCGCACACTTGAGTTGCCACTACCAAGCAAGCACAACACCTGAGACAGATGTCTGACCACCGAGATCTAAAAACCAAGGCTCACAAAAAACATCAGAATAGTTAAGTGTCCAGTCGTTAATCTGGATACATCTATTTTGTCAGTGCAAGCAACTGTTGTTTCATAGACAATCACTTTTTTATTATTATTTTGAGCCTTGAATTAAGTCAGTTAAGAGCACATATCACTCCTTTAGTATTTCTACATCTGGCTCAGATTCTGCGTTTGCACAATCATTGCATTTCTTGTTACTCTTTTTTTTTTCACAAAGACCAAAATATGCTTGAATTGCTCAGAAAAGCCGGTCCTTGAAGACACAAATCCCACACTTCTGAGTTGTTAGGCACAAAAGTCCTTTTTGAGGGAGCAGCAACATATCAATAGCACAAGGCTTGAGCAATGGGCTTCTATGTCCCATCTAAAGCAAAGAGGAGCATGTGAGGTCCAAGAGCAAAAACGATCTTCTCATATATTTCAGCTAGGAGAATCTAGTTTGCAAAGCTATCTTGTCTGAGAAACCCATAGGAGCATCCGCCAGAGTGGAGCAAGTATTGAACCGAGATGCCTTGCAAGACAAGGTGCTGGAGCTCTTCTTTTTGCGGTAAAGGCAGTTTCTAAGGTGCAACCTGAATTTGTCATGGAGGGAGGCATAGATGAAGGGGTTGTAGCAGGCAGAGCTCATGGCAACCAAGTGGCACGAGACCTGGATGACATTCACATACCTCTTGTCCAGGATGGTGAACTCCTCGTCGATGTCTCTGATGAAGTTCACCACCTGGAGAGGGAGCCAGCAGATAGCAAAGCAAACCACCGATACGCTGAGCACCCGGAACGTCTTCTGCTTTGTCTTGGTCCACTTGTCTCGGCAGGGGTAGGCAGCACCTGGGATGTTTCTCTTCCTGAGCTGGTAAGAAATGGCACAGAAAGAGACCGATACTGCCAAAAGTGGGAGCATGTAGGACAGGAGGAGCATCAAGCACGAGTACAGCAGCCTCTCCCTCTCTTCATGCTTCCAGAACTCTTCGCAGATGATCATGTCGTGGCCGATCGTGTTGAGGTCCAGGTAGTGGGTGTGCAGCAAAGTGGGAACGGAGGCCATAATGGAGAGCAGCCAAATGAAGGCCACGACGCAGACACACGACTTGCGGCTTAGCCTGCGGCGAATGGGGTAGGCCACGACGACGTAGCGATCCACCGCAATGGCAGTGAGGGACAGCACCGCCACGAACACGGTGGCGGCCTGCATCAGGGTGACAAAGTAGCACATGGCCACGCCGAAGAGCCAGCCCCGCACCTCGAAGGCGTAGGAGGCAGTCAGCGGCACGCAGGCCAGGCACATGACCAGGTCGGCCGCCGCCAGGTTCCCGATGAGGAAGTTGGTGGTGCAGTGCAGCTTCTTGGTGAGGGTGATGAGCAGGATGAGGAGGAGGTTCCCCGCACACGCCACCGTCACGAGGGCGGCGTAAAGAGGGATGAAGAGCGGCTTCAGCTCCAAGAGGAGATCCAGGCCGCTGAAGAGAGGCGCTGAGCTGTTGTGCCAGGAATCATTTGGGAGCTGACTGTAAGCCATGCTCGGTCCCTCCTGTAGCAGATGCTGCTTCTCCATGCCTTAAAGTCAAGCAGAGACAGCGGTCTTAGTCTCAAAGAGGAAAGGACTTGCCCCATTTGTGCTTTTGGGCAGAGGAGCTGTCTCCAGGGCTTAGGATGAGCCTGGGCTGGCAGAGGTGAGGCTGGGCTGACTTTAGCTTGTCCTGAGCTAGGGCTGGCCATGATTTTCTATCCTATATCAGAGTAGCTCAGGGGTTACCCTCCACCAGGTATCTCCTGCATAGGGCTGTCCTGGCAGTCAGGGTGCACTCTCTTCCCTCCAGGCTGATGGGATGGGGGGAATGGAGATGCCATGACAAAATAACCGAAACTTGGCTAAGAAATAGTTAACCAGACAGTGGGGAACATGCAAGGAGCTACAGGTCACCTCCAGCCACTTGGGACACCTAAGCAAGAGCAATCCCCTGGATTCCCGGACACACAGCAGCCAAAGGGGCTCCTGCATCTTTGCTTTTAGCTTCTCACTCATCTACTGTCTTCCCTAAGTTGGGCTTGTTCCCTCCTTACGGAGCAGCTCTTGGGTCACCTGAGCTGGTCCCCCCTTTTCCCATCCTTGCTCGCGCTCTCCCTTCTCTGGATATTCCCTTTGCTCTTTCCTTGGAGCCGCAGGCACCGCGGGGAGCGCTTTGCCTGAGCGGAGCCGCTCCATCTGCACGGCACCAAGATGCCTCTCCCTGGTTGCCGCGATGGGGCTGGAGGGTTGGGACTGAGCCGCTGGGGCTGCGCGCGGATCCGCGCGGATTCGGGACACGCCGGAGGGCACTTACCTTCACACAGATCCGCGCTGCTAAGCCAGGCTCCCGGCAAGGTTTAAACAGCAGCCCGTCTCACTGATGGTTCCTGTGGATGTGACGGAGATCGCTCTGCCACCGCTCTCTGGGCACTGGCTCTGCCGGACGCAGCAAAATTAAAAGCAAGGGGAGGAAGAGGGTGTTCACGTCCCCTCCTGCGCTTACCCGCGTTCTATGAGCCCGCTCCTTCCCGACAGGTCCGTGTCCTTCTGCAGGGGGGCTCCGGGACTTCCTCGGCAGCGGGATTTGCAACTCCTGGACTTAGGAGGTGCCCCTAGGTGATCCCAAGAGAGGAGGGATCTCTCTTGGTGGTGCCGGGTATCCCCTCCCCATCCCTTTATTCCAAGTTTGCTTTGTGTCCGGGCAAGCCAGAGCTGCAGCCGCTCACAGTGTTCCCAGTTCTGCCCCTTTCCCACAAAACGCCTTTTCCCATTTCCCTGAGGAACATCTCAGGTCACTATTTTTTCCATGGATGTGCTCGAGGAACTTGGCATTTTAGAGAGAGTTGACCCAGAAGAACAGCACACACATAAGACCTTCTCAATCCACAAATCGCTTCCATTCATTATTACTGCTGCTTTTAAGAGGCTGAGAGGAAAGCTTTAGCACTAAAGCACTCTCTGCACTGACACTTTCCACTGGAAAAAAACTGCAAGGCACCGGAGTGTTTAGGACGTGCAGGTAGCGGGATTAGCTTTTTATTCTTGACTGCGCATCCCCTACAAGCAACGTAAATGCCTTTTAATACAAAGCAAACCAAAGCGTTCATACATCATACATTATTCATGCTTGCAAGGAACATTGGTTTTTTTTTTCTTTTTTAAGAAAACTGTAGTTCTGGAAAGCTCTTTTTTTCCTCCTTTTCCCTTCCTTCCATTGGCAGGACTTGAGTCCCTCACTTTTGCAGGAAACCTGTTTTTCCAGAGATCTGAATTGTCTCCAAGATGTTGTAACCTCCTTCCCAGAGATCCGAATTGTCTCCGAGATGTTGTATCTCCCTTGGTGGATGCAGTTATTTCCAGCCACCCCTGCAAATCTCTCAGCACACAACCCATGCAGAGACTGGCAATCTTGACTTCTTTTCCTGTTGTCCCTTGAAGCCACCGGGTGAAAACGATGCAGGAAAACAGCTGGACTGAAACTCCGGAATCCCGGAGAGGAATCGTGGCTGATGTTGCAGCTGTGCTTAAATCTGCCAGCAGATGCCATGAGAGGGGAAACTAATTCCCTGACTAGATTTGAAAGGGCAGGCCATGAATTTGGGGATTTTTTTTTTCTTTTTGCATTTTTATGGGGTACATATTGTTGCATGAAGCAACTTGGGATCCACCATGTTCTGAAGGTCTCCTCACCTTCCTCAACAACTTTTTAAGAAGGGTGATGCCTCCGACCTGGAGTGCCTGGCTGGCTGCAATGTAGTTATATGAGGTGATTAGAAGGAGAGGAACCGAGTGTTACTTGTATAACTGCAGTTAAGAGATGAAGTTCCTGCAGGACCTGCGAGATCTAAGGAGCTGCTGGGTACCCAGTGATAATGTCAGTGCCCTCTGCCTGTAGTAGTCACTTCATTTCCATTGCATCACACCAGAGTTTTGCAGCTGGCAATGAGAGCTGAAATCAACCCTAGGGAAAACTGTCCTGGTGACCTGAAGGATGAGCTGATGTTAAAATAAGCAGATTGCTGGGGATTAAAGGCTTCAGCAAGGGAACTTGTGGAAATCTCTTTCTCCAGGTCCACTCTGGAGTCACATTCATGGCAACAGGAATTTGCAGGAACAAATTTTTCCGCTTCCAGCTTTTGGGAAATGACTTGGCTGATCTACCTCAGAGCAACAGTGACAGGGTCCTGAGGTCTCCACAACTGAGTCCCAGGCCCCATGTTGACCCTTAACTTAGATATGGAAATAGCTTCATGGAGATATTTCCAATGTGTACATGTAATTGCCAAGGAGGCTCTTCCTGCACAACTCCAGGTCTCCAGCAGAAGCATGAATCACTTCATGAGCTTCCGTGGAGACTTTGGGACCTTGGATCAGTGGATTATGAACAGTGTGAACCCTTCCAAAGAACTCATTCTGTCAGGTCTTCCTATATATGTTGCTGCAGAACAGCTGGGTTACTGTGTTGGACCAGATGTTCCCCCCTCATGAAGAGATTTGGGCTTTGTCACTTTCCTCTATGTAGAGGGAAAAACAAATCTTTGTGTCTCAGGGATCTCATGCTGAAGTCCAACATTTTAGTTACTTTTTAGTCTAATGACTTGTTATTTAACAGAGACCCAGTATCTGGATGTCAGCTTCAAAGCAGGTCATTTCCCACCATCTCCATTGGCTTTGGATGTGCTCCACCTGAAAGATCTTTTAATCTTTTCCATAATAGCTTATTTTAAATGAAGGAAAGTTAAAAACAGCCTCATCTTGATCATTTTATTTACTTTTATGTATTTTTTGCAGCAGCAGGAAGGGAAATTCGCACATCAGTACTACAAGGAGCTCTGCAAAGCGATGGCTTTTGGCAAAAGCTGCCTGCTAATTTGTCTCGGGCTGGTGACTGTGGGTCTGTGTTATCTGAATTGTCTGAGAGCTGCGTTTAAGGAAACGCATTCATCCCCGTCAAATAACCAGCAGGAAGAAAATAATCATTGGCAGTCTGGCCAAGAGCTTTTTGTTCATTTTAAAGAGCAGAAGAATCTGATAAGCCTTTTATTTTTGACTTAATATTTACCGCTTCCACAGAGCTGCGGGATAATCACTCTGGCGATCAGCTTCTACCTGCATTAGTCACTGCACGGGGGCATTTCTAAGAAAGAGCTGCTGGTTTTAGGAGGTGACGGGGCTCGGCACCTGGAAAGCGTCTCCACATGCAGCAATGGGAGCAGGAGCAGCAGAAGCCACTTCTGGAAATACCAGCCATGGGTTTGGTCACGTTTTCGGCCAAACGGCATCCGCAGCGCAGCCCTTCCTCCCACAGGTCACAAATTCCCACGTTTTCTTCCACGTGGAGAGCTCGTGCATTAAAAAGCAGAACGGAAAGGCAGAGGATTATTAGCCTCGTTATGCTAATAACGCCAACTCACCCTCTAATCAGGTTGCATTCATTTGGGGAGGTACACGGCGAACTGCCTCCTTTCCACGTGCTGGTTGCCAGGAGCCTTGGGAAACAGGGAGACCTTTGGGAATTGCACAGCCCGGACCTTTCCCAGCACACATCAAGCCCAACAATCACCCTTGGTTTTTCCTCCTCCCATGCATTCCCTTCCTTTCCTTGCCTAAAACGGGCCCTTCTGCATTTCCCAGTGTGGGCCTTTGCCTTGGTGCAGCAGGTGAACGTGCTGCTGAACTGTGGACCAGCCTGTGCCTCCTGATAATTTGCTTTTTTCTCTCTGCTGTTACCTGGTTATCAGCTGCTCCTCTCCACTGGTTCTGTTTAGGCTGGCACATCTCCCAGTGTGTTATTTCTGCATCCAGAAAGGCCACCCTGGCTGTGCGAGCAAAAAGCCCCTAGTGGAAATCCTGCTCGTGCCAGCAAGAGCTCTCGTGACTGACAGAAGCTGAACGGCTCTTTCTTCTGCTTGGAAAAAGGAAATTAAAAGGAAAAAATAGTAATTGCTGAAAGTAATTTCCTTGCTGGGGTAACTACACCCAGCAGGCTTGCACCAATACGTGTGCTAGTCTCACACCGAGCCCAACACAGCCTGAATGCATCACACTTTTTCTCCATACCCATGGACGTAGCCTTCCCATCAGAGTTTTTAAGGTGAATTCCCATCGCTTTTAGGACAATTCAAATATAGACCAGCCCCAAGTCTACGCGTCCCAAGGCGGGACTAAACAACTGAGTCACCTGCGTCAGCTCTCAGAGCAAGACTGCAAAGAGGCAGGGCTTAATGTAGTCCTTGCTTTGAGCGCAGTCTATAGGTCTATAGTTAAATGCCAGTCTCAAGACACTCGGCTTTTGGAAGGCTTAATTCTCTCTATAAAACTATATAGATGTATACTCTGCAGAGGGCCAGGAATAGTGTTTAAACCCTCCTCCCTTGCTTGACTTTCTGGCACTGGGCTGCTCACTGCTGATTTCTGCAGGTGTTTTTAGTGAAAGCCCTTGAATTCGCTGATAATTATCAATGTCTGCAAGAGGTCTAACTCTTCTATCCTTCAACAAGGTGCTTTACAAGCACAAAGGGGTAGTGAATAGCCAGTCCCCACCATTATTTTTAAAGAGATCTTCCAGTACAAGAGGATATCCAAAGCGGCAAGTCTCACATTTTGGGTAAATCTAAGCAGATGGAAAGGGAAAAAGCTTCCTTTTTTTCCAAACAGATCTCACAAATATGTCTTGACAAGGTATCAATGAAAATGCAAAAGTCTTGTAGTTTTGTGTTCTGTATTCAGACAATTCTTACCAATCATTTTTCTTGAGTTTTCAGAGCTGTTTTCACACAAAAGAGTCAGTACTACTTTCTCTAAACTCACTTTTTTCAAAGGCAGAAGAGGTTATGTGGCTCTAAAATGTTAAGTGTTTCAATAGTGCTATTTTGAAAAGCTTTTTTTTAAACTCAGACAATTTTAATGGGAAGAGACAAAATAATGTAAAGCATCTTCACATCCATTTATAATCACAAAAGGGAAATGTACTGACTAGAAAACAGCATGGTTACAGAAGAAAAAAAGAAAATTGCATTTTTCTCTCTTTGCACATGCTATTTCTAGCATATACTCAGAAGTGTCTTCATTACAGCTTGACAATGCAGTGCGAGCAGGGTCTATACAGCTCTGTATTTGAATGCACAACAAATCAGGAGCCTTAGAAAAATTAACAAGGACGATTAAAAGAAAAGAGCCCTCCAACAGGCAGACTGGCTGACATTCAGATGATTCACTGCATTTCTCATATCTCAAAGCGTATGCTTTCCCTAATGAAGAATGTACAGAGAATGGAATTCATCACAGAATGGATAATGAAGAATGTACTTGGAGAACTACATGAGTGTATCTTACGTTGTGAATAGTAAGGTTGAGGTAGGCAGTGACACTGATGAAGATGATCACGGGGACAAGACCCAAGTCATAACGCTGAAAATCACAGGCAGGAGAGTCATGGAGCAATAGTTACAGTGAATGAGACAACAGCAGCATCTATAACTGCACAGAGACACAAAACAATGAAGATATATCAAGGAGATAGTTAAAAATGTATTTTCATACAGTTATATCTTGAATATGAGTCTAGTCTGCATAAGCTACCAGAATCACCCCTATAGGTCCTGTCTAAAGAGCTTTACCCACCAGGAGATGTAGATTGCTCCCTTATACTGCCTTTGGTGTCGATGTTAGGAGGGAAAGCACAGCTTAAAGAAGAGCTGGTCTTAGACCACTTTGTAACTGCAGATGCTTTGATTAGTTCAAAATCATCTCATTAGTTCACCCTCTGCAGAGCTAAACGGGATGACAGAAATGTTCAGTGCAGCACATTTAAGTGAGACAGTTCTCTGCAAGCCTGTGTTGAAAACAAGTTATTTGTAGCCTCTGTGGTTAACCCTTATTTTCCTGAATCTCATCTGTCCCTTTCTCAGTGAGGCTAAAAGATGGAAAAGCAACGGACAAAAAGGGACAAGCAATGCAGAATTACTCCCCCTCCAGTCTATTCTGTTCTAGAGAGTTGCGATGACCAGTGAAGTGGGATGTTACAAGAGGGTACGTTAGAAAGAGAGGAATGTTGAATAGCCTTCAATAATGTTATCTGTTCAATTATGACAGGGACAGCTTCCTTTAGGACTCCACATTCAGATAGATGAAAAATACCTGTCCTGCTCCAGACAGCTCAGAGTACACAGATCCCGAGAGCACCACTGTGTCCCTTGCAGGAAGCAAAAATGTGCCCAGTATCATAACAAAACAGGAGGAAAAGCTAATTCCACAGTTTATCTGTTCTACTCTACAGCACGGGATTTTCTGATGCTTCTCAATAGCTGCTTTTCTTTTTGTTCAATACTTTTCTTGCTGATTTACACACAGTTCAAATTCAGACTGGAGTCACAAGGCTGCTGCAGGCTGGGATCAATGTAGGACTTGAGTTCAGTGCATGCTGTGTGTCATGGGCATTTCCCTCTTACAAATAACAACCACCAGTTTCTATCCCTGCAGGCCCACAGATCTTTTTAACTGGTTTAACTAACAATATTTGGCACTGTCCCTCAACTCCAAGTTGTTTTCACTGTAACTGCCAACAACTGCAACAGGACTAGGGCAAGAGGCAGCTGTGTGGTGTGAGTGGCGTGCACCTCACAGCTCCGCTCCAGGAGGCTCTTCCTCAGTCTCCTGCTTCTCCGTCTGGGATTCCGGAGGGATGAGGCACTGGACTTCTTCAGTACTGATTGCCACTTTATCAGGCTGCAGCCACCGCTTTAGGTGTTCCAGCGTGCTAAAACAAAAAGGCCAAGACGAGGTGAACACAGGTGAACACAGTGAACATAAAACAACAATAAAATCTCACAGGAGCATTAGAGACAAAGCCAGAGAATGCTCCAGATAGATTTATTTCAATTCTGCACTCTTTTGTGGACTGTAAACTCATCTGCGTGCTGGAGGAGCCGGCAGGATCCTTCACTGCAATAACACAGAAGCATCGTGCTTCTTGACGCCCCGCCGTGAGACCGTCAGCAATATCTTTAAAAGGCAGGACATGGCTCATGAAGAAAACATTTCACAGTGTAGGAAGCTCCTTGAAGCAGAACTCAGACTGTTTTGTTGCTGCTAGGCTTTTTCAGCTACGCTTGGAAAGGTTTTATTCTCTCTCGCTGGCTTTCCTGATGAACATAATCCTCAGCAGGTACATCACGTTCTGGATTTCTAAAGAATTCATTTGTCACCGCAGCCAAAGGCTGTATGAAATTGAGGTTTCAGCTTTCTGGGCTGGAGGTACAAAGCCAGCATTAAAAAATAGAAAAATACAACAAACCTGGTAAATGGCAATGAGGAGTAGGAACAAAAACATACAGAAAAGCCCCAATGAATCACGTATACAGAGCGTGACCATTGATGTTTACTAGCAAAACTAACACCCCAAGGTTAAGGAAAAAAAGTGGTATGAGTGGTATGTATACTTCCTAGAATGCGAGCCCTCCTATGGATACTATACAAACGTATTAATATACTAATATATTTGATATTTTAGAGCCTGTTTCTAAATGATTGATTTCTAAATGATAGCCTATGTCTAAATCATCTCAGAGGAGCAGATTTGATGGGAATCAAATAGCTCAGCACCTCTCAGAGATGACTTCTACCTTCATTTAATAAAATTCTAGTGGGGAAAAATTTTCATGGATAACAACTCCAGCTCCTAAAAACATTTGCAGAATAAAAAGATCACACAGGTCTGCTAATAGATGATTTTTTAAAAATACATATCGCATTCAAGCTAAATGGTTTGAAGAATCAAAAATCTACCTATAAATCTTATTTTTCACCCTTAGGCTCCAAACCTCGCTTAAGCAGATTTTCTCCAAAGGAGGCAAAAAGCTCTTCTTTTCAGCAAGAAGCAATCATGAAAAATGCCAGCTCAGAAAGCAAAGATATTGCAAGCATTTTAAGTGACTGAAAATCTGAGATTGCTAAAGAAAGGGACTTTCATATTAAGTCATGAAAGAAAAGGTAATGGGGAAGAGAGCAAAAGAATTGTTAAGACAGGCACCAAACTGAAAGCCAGGTATTTGGGAGAGCCCATCTCAGGACGGGCATCAACCCAGTGAAGAGCTTCCAAAGAAAAGGCTGCACCCGGAGCAGCGCTTAGGTGGGACTTTACAAGGATACAGAGAATTCCTAGAATTCCTCTGTAAAATTAAGTTAAAAAATCACAATAACAACAATTTGGGATGCTTTAAATAATCCTGCTCTGCGTGCAACGAGGGAAACCATCAAGCAGGTTCAAGCTGTAAATGCTCTGGCTATTTTCCTGCACGTGGGTGGCGAGTGGGGTATTTACCAGGGAAAGGCTGCGACAACCTCGGCCAAGCTGCAGTGAAACATTTTCCTTCCTCACGACGCCCTGGAACAATTCCTGAACTTACCTCACTTTTACGAAATAAAGTGGGACCTATTGGCTAATAGAAATGATTTGCCCGGAATGGTGGACTCCTTGGTTAATTTGCTTATTACCTCTCATCAGATTCAGCTCCCTCCAGGAAACACTCGGACTCGACCTTCTCCTGCAGGAACCGGTCCCAGCACTCCTTCCTGGCCTGGGAAAGCGTGCGCAGCATCTCCTTGGACGTCACCTCCTGGGACAAGCCCTTAATCCTCATCAGTCTTCTCTCTGCAAAGGAGCAAGGAAAAGGTCTTTTTATTTCCTGCTTTTCGGAGGGAAACTCGGGACTTTTCCATCAGAAAGGTGGAATAAACTCTTCAAGATTAATTCATGTTTAAAATGGAATTAGTTTTGCAATTTTTCAGGTCTGTGTGCCTGTATTTTTCTATTCAATGATCCCTGGAGCTCCCTACCAACCTGGATGATCCCTGAAGCTCCCTTCTGACTTGCATGATCCTTGGAGGCCCCTTCTGACCTGGATGATCCCTGGAGGCCCCTTCTGACCCGCAGGATCCTTGGAGCTCCCTTCCAACCTGGATGATCCCTGGAGGCCCCTTCCGACCTGGATGATCCCTGGAGCTCCCTTCTGATCTGGACGATCCCTGGAGGTCCCTTCTGATCTGGACGATCCCTGGAGGTCCCTTCCAACCTGCATGATCCCCTGAGGCCATTCCAACCTGGATGATCCCCGGAGGCCCCTTCCAACCTGGATGATCCCTGGAGCTCCCTTCCAACCTGGATGATCCCTGGAGGCCCCTTCCAGCCTGGATGATCCCTGGAGCTCCCTTCTGATCTCGATGATCCCCGGAGGCCCCTTCCAGCCTGGATGATCCCTGGAGCTCCCTGGAGGCCCCTTCCAGCCTGGATGATCCCTGGAGCTACCCGGAGGCCCCTTCCAGCCTCAACCCTCCCACGGCTCCCCCTGGAACGGGAAGCGGGCTCCCCATGGACACCTACCCAGCGAGGCCAGGTAGAGCTGCGAGTCGTGCAGCGGGGCCCAGGCCTTGGGGGCGGCCGGGGAGGCGCCGCCGCCCGCCGCGTCCCCGGGGCCTCCCGCCTCCGGGAAGGCCTCGGCGAAGGAGTCGGCGAAGGCGGCCGCGCCGCCGGGCGGGCACGAGCAGATCCGCGCCCACAGCTCCTCGCCGGACGGGCCCGCCGCCGCCTCCACGCTCTCCATCATCCTCATGGCGGCCGCTGCCCCTGCCCGCAGCCTCCGCCACGGACGCCCGGCCCGAGACCAACACAGGAAGCCGCCTTCGCCACGGCCCCTCGCCGCCACGCGATTGACATCCAGACACAGCCAATCGACGCGCCCCTCCGGTAACGGCGAAGCCGCCGATTAGCCGCCCCGCCCCTCAGTGGGCGGGCACAGCGGGGTGGTCCGGGGTAGCCCTTGATGCCCTCAAGGCGCCATGTTGGCAAAGGGCGGAAGTGCCTGTGCGATGGGGCGGGCCGTTGCGGCCGTTGCCCGTGATAACGGCTCGTAGGGGGGCCTCGTGCGGCTGCGCAGGTGGGTGCGGGGCGCGAGTGGCGTCGTTACCGTTGTTACCGGTTCCCGCTCTTCCAGAGGGGCTGGGGGCCGCTTCGGGAAGGGAAAGGGAAGGGAAAGGAGGGATCCTTCTCGAGATCCTGCCTGGGGTTTATAGGGTTCCACTGCTCATCCTGAGGGGCTTTTAATTAATTACCCCGGGTTGTGGCATTTAACTAAAAGTGCTCGGTGCCCGAGGCTGATAACGTGTCCCTTGTGGTGAACAGCAGTGCTTTGGGTCCCCTCAACACCTGCAAATTCAGGTTACTACTGAGGAAAAGTGAAGGTTTTGAGGTGTCTGCCAAGCTGTGACTTATATATTTTATGTATTTATTTATGTATATATATATATTTTTGTAGTGCCTCTGTGTGGTAGGCAGGCCAGGCCTGGCGGGCCCCTCGTGTGGGATGAGCCGGCCGCTGTGCCGGGCTGTGTTTGCGCTCATGGGCCTGCTCTTCGCCAGAACCATGGCCTGGACGTCGAGCGGGAAGACGCACCCCGAGCTGGTCAACAACCTGTACAGTGAGTGCGGCCCGAGCTCCCCTGGGGCCATGCTGGGAGCTTGGGGGCGCTTAGAAATGTATTTAATGCCAGAGGGTGACAGGTTATAACGCTGCTCCCTCTGAAGCGTCTGAGCTGGTATCACATGAATGCTGGTGTTTGTCCCAGTGTGAAGTTGCTCTATTTATAGCTGGAAATGAGATGCTATGCCAGAAATAACAGGAGAGACTATCCATGGCCTTCCTTCCACCCCAACCCTGAAGTGATAAATGATTGATACCTCTTTAAAATGCTGCAGAACGTCGTTGTTGGGCTCTTGAGCTTTTCTGTCCTCTGTGTTACCTCTATGTAGGTATCTCAGACTGGAGCACTGCTTGGTGCTGCTGCAACGTGCTGAACAGCAGCCTGGATTGTGCTTAAAACTAGCTTTGAGTTTCCTCTGCTGCTGAAGTCATGGTGCTTTTTGCTCTGCAAGAGTTCGCTCAGATCTGGGAAATAAAGCAACAATGAATATTTCTGCAGGCTTTGCCCCTAACTTCAGTTCCTTTATCTTCCAAGTATTATTTAAGCCTGGACTGAAGTTTCCACTCTTAGGAGTGAAAGTGAGATTCTCCAGTTACTGTTTAGTGCTTTTGGTAGTTGCAGAATATTGTGATTGCAACTCACCATCCTCTCTAGGAGACTGTGCTGATAGTTGATGTTATCACTTGATTTCATTCTGTGTACCAGAAACTGAAAAACACACCATTTTATTTGCAGTTTTGTGAGTTTCTCCTCTATTTGGGGGTAGCTTATTGAGGGACTCTCAGTTTTACTGCTAATTCCCTAAACCATATTCCCTTCTAGAGCTCTTCTTGCTGTGATCCCCAGGGCTTTGTCTTCTCTTTCTTTCTCTCTCCCTTTCCCAGAAAAAGGCATAATTAAATCCCAGCGGGTCTTTGATGTGTTGCTGGCTACTGACAGAGGTCACTACATCAAATATTTCCCGTACATGGATTCTCCTCAGTCTATTGGTGAGTAACTTCAGGCAGGATATCCTTACTTTTAAGGTGTTTGCATTGGCTGTGCTAGTCCCAGTAACCTGGGGGCTTGAGATGGAGTGTTAGGACTGAGTTTTTCCATGATCTCCCCTTAAAACATGGGTCAAGGGGATGAACTTCCCTCCCTACTTCATCTGTGGGAACCACCGTATGGTTTAACTGCCTTGAGGATCTACTTGTGATCTCCTTCCACTGGAGGAACTGAACATGCACTTGCCTTCTAAAGACTGACACTTGCAGTGGATTCTTCCCACTGGATGGCATTTCCATATTCCAAATCTTCACTGCTTGCTAGGAATTACACTTGTGGGGCAGAAGCAAAATGTGGGCTATGACAGAGAGCTGAAGAGCATTTCGGTGAATGAGCCAGGAGGACCTGGAGGTAGCAAGAATCAGCTGCCTTGGTCCCATTAGCAATCCCACGGGGGCAAATCTTAGGTCAGGGAAATGGTTTAGTGGGGTCCAAGAGCCTGGTGATATTTTTTAGGGGGCTAGGGAATAGAGTAAGGAGCTGCTTGCATTGGAGATGATGATGACAAATTAGACATTGTCACCTTTGCCTCTAATCAGCATTTAACTTTGTCACTGGTTTCCTTTTAGGGTACAAGGCTACAATCAGTGCACCACATATGGTGAGATGAATCTTTCCACATATAATGGAAATGGAAAAAAATAGCTTTTTTTCTTTAATATTATAGTATGACGGTAGAACAGGTGGCCTGTGCATGATTATTGTGTTTATTTCTTTAGATACTGTATACATGAGGGGTTTTAATTGTTTTGCTCAGGCAACATTCTGTGTTACTGTTAATGTTCTGGTTTTGTGCAAGACCTTTCTCCTGTTTCCTATTCAGTTACTGTAATGCTTCCCCAATGCTCTGCTGCAAAACGTGTTTCTGACCAAGCACTCAGGCTCTGAATGTGTCAAAGACCTGTTGCATTTAAATCAGAGCAGATAAACCTTAGTGTTCTAAGCATCCAAGAAACTACAGGTTTGGGAGGAGAGGAATAACAGTGTAAATTGCAGAGTATGTGAGAAATAGCTTTGTGCAAATGCATTGTTGCACACATTCTTGTTGCTCTTGTCCACACAGCATGCCCATGCCCTGGAGCTGTTGAAGGACCAGCTGGTGGAAGGTGCCAAGGCACTGGATGTTGGATCTGGAAGTGGGTATCTCACAGCTTGCTTTGCCAGGATGGTAAGCTGAGCACAGGATGCCCTGCTCATTAGTCATGTAGGTCAGGACAGGTAGCTTGTCAGGCTGTTAATCCTCCCCACACTCCCCTTTAAAAACTTCTTATGTGTGTGGTTACCTCTTCTCTTCCCTGACCAGCTTGCAGTAAAAACAAAGTCATTTTGGAATCTAAATGGCTGTTGTACCTGCCCAAGGATGTATGTTAAAGTGCAGATTGAGAAGTGTGTTAAGCTGCTATGTGAGTTTGTTGTAGCTTGAGTTTTTTACTTTGTAAAGTAGTTGTAGTCTTTTCTCTGAACTTCTCTGTGCATTTTTGTAATGTGTTATAAAGCAGATTGAGTTATCCTCCTTAGGAGGCTGCTTACTTAATCAAGAACTGGTCCTGCCAAGGAAACTATCAGTTTTACTAAATTATTGCTTTGGAAATTAAGGCTTACTGGGAATCCCCATAGGAAATGCTTGTGTATTCCTCAAGTAGCTTGGTCTACTCAACCTGAAAATCAAGGTAGCATGGAATTTGCATCTTGGTCAGAAACTTGAAGTTTCTTCCTGAATTTTTCCAATGCTCCTGATAGTTTGCCCCTTAAGAGGCATTCCTCTGCATTCAGGATAATGTTTTTCTGCCCATTCTTGTTTTCAGATAGGCCCAACAGGGAAAGCTGTGGGTGTTGAACACATCAAAGAGCTGGTACATGAATCCATCAGGAACGTCCAAGAAGATGACCCTACTCTGCTTAGCTCTGGCCGTGTGAAACTTGTGGGTGAGCTTGTGTCTTCCCTTGTGTGAACGATCATGAGCAGTGACTGTCTGCACAGCCCTGCTGCTGAAAGGAGCAGCCCTGCTCTGTGTTAGGGCTGAGCTGCCTGCCACAACGTTGCCAGAAACCTCTGGCTCAGTACTGATCAAGAACACTCTAATATAAGCAAGAATGTTTAATCTTAAGGGTAGCCTTGCTAGATATCTTGCTGTGGAGTGTGTAGTGACTGTGTTAATGCAGGAGAAGATCCTCTCCAGGAGTTATACTGTGTGTGGCTGTGGGTCTGTCAAAACAGGGCTGATCCTGCCTGCATTTCCCCACTTGTAGTTGGAGATGGCCGGCAGGGATACCCCGAAGAGGCTCCTTACGATGCCATTCACGTTGGAGCAGCAGCAGCAACCGTCCCCAAGGAGGTGAGAACCATTGTGCTAGATGGCTGTTGCTGTTGGCTGCCTTTACCTGTGGCTGCAATAAAAACTGGTCATTGGAGAGCCACAGGAAGCTTCTTTTTCTGTCCAGGTGCCAGCTCTTTAGGTGGAGATGTCAGCCTTGTGCCTTGGAAGGTGTTGTGGCCTTCAAAGCTTCCAACTAGTTTCACTTCTGTTGCCTCTCTGTTTGTTGTTTCGGGGGCAGGCAGGTGTTTTTGTGGTGCTGATGCTGATTTCTCTGCTTGCCAGTTGCTGAATGAACTGAAGCCGGGGGGCCGGCTGATCCTGCCCGTTGGTCCCGAGGGCGCCAACCAGGTCCTGATGCAGTACGACAAAACGAGCGACGGGCAGATCGTGGAAACGCAGCTCATGGGCGTCATCTACGTTCCCCTGACAGATAAGGAAAAGCAGTGGCCTCGGTAAAAACTCCTCTCCCTGGAGGACCGGGTCTCTCCTCACCGCTATCCCTGTGACCTTGCTTTCTTTGACTCCTGGCATTACTGAAAGATTTCTGGAATTTTAGCAGATGCTGTTTGTAAGAGAAGGAGGCTTGGCTGGTAAGGCCCAGCAGGAGAGTAGTTAAATAGGGATCACAGCCTGACCAGAATCCGCTTTCACAAGTCCTCTATCTGTGTCCATTTTTGTCACCAAGCCCAAGGCAGACCTGTGATAGTAACTCTTGGTTTTTCTTTGCCTCAGGGATGAAATCTGACGGATGGATATATCTAGAGTCACCTCAGAAAGCTCATGAAAGGGACTTGAGACTGTAGATGTACATATGATGGTGTCTTTTGTTTGTTTGGGGTGTTTTTCTGTAAAGTTTATCTGTGGACACGCTGGCAAAGACTGGTTCTGCTTTTAAAGAGCTGATTGCAGAAGGATGGAGAATGGGCACTTCTGCCAAGCCCACACCTGCTTCCACACTGAGCTGATCCAGGGAAGCCCAGAAATCCTCATCTGACAAAGTACCAGTAACAGCAGAGAGTTTGCAAACTGGACTGAGATATTTAAAACCTCAAAACTTGTACTTAAACTTTAAAATATTGACTGCTTCAGCTAATGCTTGAAGAGGGGGAGGGAGGGAAACCAAAAGAAATATTGACTGCTTCACCTAATGCTTGAAGGGAGGGAAAAACTCCAATAATAGTGATTGCTTCACCTAGTGCTTGGGTGGGGGGGGAGCCCGAAATATTGACCGCTTCACTTTAATGCTTGAAGCAGGTGGGACAAAAAAAAAAATGACTACTTCACCTAATGCTTGAAAAGGGGGGGAAACCCCCAAAAAGACGTAACCGATTTACCCAACCGCACGAGGAGAGCGCGTTTTCTTCCCGGCCGCCCGACACCCGCCTTGGGCGGCTCCTCCCGCCTCCTTCCCGCGCGCGCGCCAGGGGGCGGAGCTCGGG
>JAUBOD010001076.1:888836-908002 GCA_032353885.1 Nothura maculosa | reverse complement strand
CCGATCGCCGCCGCGGCGGCCCCCCGGCTTGGCGGCGCGGCCTGCGGGAGAGGGGAGATGCTGACAGGCCAGGCGCAGGCCTCGCTCCGCGGAGGCCGCCACGTTGTACGGCCCGCTGGGGGGCGCCATGTTGTACGGCGGCCGCTTGGCGCGGGACGCACGCGCGGGAAGCGGCGGTTGGGTTTGAATTGTGAGGCGGCGGCGGCGGCGCTCGATGGGAGCTGAGGGGCCGCAGGGCGGCGGGGACGCGGAGCCGTGAGGACAGCGGGTGAGGGCGACCGCGGAGGGAGGGGAGGCCGCGCCGGGATCGCCGGGGGCGGTGACCGTTAACGGTCGGTTAACGCTCGTTGACGGTTGGGAGTGGCGGGGGGGAGACAAAAGCGCGGGAGCAGAAAGCGCGGCCTGCGGTGAGAGGCCGATATGCGGCGGGCTGAGCGATAAAACGGGCGATAAAGGCCCATGTTGGCCGACACGAGGGAGTCTGCTCGGGCGAACGGTGGCACGGGGACCGGGCGGGGTGTGAACGGGTCCAGAGGGGTCCACCGCGCTCCTTCCCGGTGAGGTGTATGTGAGTGCTGAGGAACGGGGAGCAGAGACTGCCGCAGCCCAACGGGAAAATGATGTGGAGCGTTCGTAAAACTTCCCAAGCCCGTGTTCCAGTCGTCCTCGTCTCGAGGTGGCTGCCAGAAATGGCCTTAACTGGTCAAAACCCCTGCTACGGCTTTGGGAGGGCTGTGGTGAGGAGAGTTAGTTTGCAAAAATAATACAAAACAAACCCAAAATGTGCTTCTTTGCAAGTTGCCCTCTGTTTACAAGTGTTCTGTTTACAAGTTTTTTTTTTTCCTTTGTTTCTATAACTATTATTATTTAAGCATTGCTTAATAAATACAATTCAGAATCTTATGGGAAAATAAATGTAAATTTATTTTTACAATAAATTGTAAATACAATTCAGAATCTTATGGGAACAACATCCTGAGCAACCTGCTCTGCCCGACCCTGCTCCGAGAGGGACGGGTTGGACTAGATGGTCTCTGAAGGCCCCGTCAAACCTCGGGCGTCCTGAGACTTGTCTTTGAAAGGCAAAAACTGGAGTGATCCTGTGCGGAGATCTCTGTTTTGTGCAGGTTTGCAATTCATTTTGCAAGACAATTTATTTTTCAGGAGTTGCAGAAATCTAAGGGAAAAAAAAGCATTTAAAACTGCATGTATTGGTCTTTTTATAGCACTGATTCAGTACAACTGTGTGTATTTTTTTCTGTTTGTGAGAGCAAGATTTGCTTGTAACTTGTGCTTTTTTGTTACTAAGCTCATTAATGTTTTTGCATTTCAGTGCTGTATGTTAGAGGAAAAGCACATCCTTCAGCAATGGACAATACCTACTCGGATCTCCACGTGGAAAAGTAAGTTGCAAGTGCATAAGGTTCGTCCTGGGGTATAAATTCTGTTGTCTTTTAGAAGTGAAGTGCTGCTTAGTCCAATTATAGTCTCTGGAATGAAATGTGGTGTCCGTTGTAAAAATAAATAGCAGGAATTTGCTTTTATTGTGTATAAAAACTGAGAAAACCTCATAGTAGTGCATCCTCTGTAGATAAACCAGCTGTGAGGGATCACAGGGAACCTGCTGCATTTTGCAAATCTTAATTTTTGGAGTTAGTGCTGGAATTAACTGTCCCAGGCAATCTTGGTTATATTATTTATCTATTTATTTAAATAACGGAGCTATTGGTTCACCTTTAAGAATGTGGCAGTATTGTTCAAGAAATGCATCTTGGAGCAAGGTTGTGGGCTAATATTCGCTTCCATTTTTCTCTCCTACAGCGATAATACAGAGCATATCAGAGGGAAGAGGCTTTCCTCCGTGAGTAGCTTGAGACCTTTCCCAAACTAAATCCACGTGGGAGTTTGAGGAAAAAGAAAAGGAAGCTGTGAAGACAGACTCAAAAAAGTTGTAAAGAAGAGATGCTTTTATAGCATGATTTTTCAGTGTAACTATTGGCTATGGGTTCAATATTTTTACAAATTAACTTATAGTTGTATTTTTTTTTCTTACTCTCACTTTCTGAATGTTTACCAGTGCAATTTGCTCTTTTAACATTATCTTAAGGCTGAATTCACTTTCCAGAGCTTACCACAGCCAAAAATTTTCTTTACTTGTTTGAAATGTGTTTATTTAAGGCTATATCATTCCCAAATGAGGCATAATGTGTTAACTGTGGGATACCTTGTTTTTAAAGGTAGAAAAGAGGGTGGCCTCTCATGCCCTCTTCCTTTTCTTGCCTTCCAAACTAAGATCCAACATCGTTCCTCTATCTCACTTGCTTCGGTGAAAATCTTTTGCAGAAAAATCTTTTGTATGAGAAGCTTTTCCTGAGACTTCTACTGCTTCCTTTACATCATAGCCTCCTCAGCTGATAGGAGATGTCAAATCTGTTATCTCTAATCTTTGACAGCTCCTACAATCTCAGAAAAAAACTTGTAATTACAACTGAATTCCTGTGTATAGAGTTTTGGTGTGAAGTTAGTTGTGAGGTGAGATGAGGGTTTAGGACAAATGCCCAATGCAAAAGCCAGTTTTAAGTCACACCCGATGATGGGCGGTGGTTTTTTTCTGCACAAGTGATACTTGAGCTCCTCGTATACTTGCTGTAAGAAAACTGCAATCTACTCCTTGGCTGCTGCTTGTTATTTTCTTTGGTGGCAGTTTTGACTCGTGTTCTCAGCTGTTTCGTTTTTATTTTTTAGATTTTAAAGGCTCCACGAAGTCCCCTTCATGACCTTGGAAGTGGGAATGAATTCACTCAGGTACACCTGCTAAATCCTGCCTTGCTGATGCTCGTAACATTTTCAGCTTCACACTTGTTGCTGAGTAAATTGTGTCATTGTAACAGCACAAGAAAAAATATATTTGTAGTAATAACTGCTCAGAGAAAATAATATTTGAAGTATTAAATGTTACAAAAAATACACTGAGTAGTAATGTAACTAATATTCAAAGTTCAGTGTTTTCTGCTAAGAAAAGAGGAATAACCAGATAATTGGCTTCTGCTACAGTCCATTTTACTTGAAGTTTGACTTGCTGGTTTTCAAACAGGTGAAGCCATCATAAAAGACTTATAAAATGATCTTTTCTAGGCCTTGCTTCTGAGATGGGAATCTATAGAGCAGGAGGAGAGGAACCAGGGAAATATAAAGTAGTTTAAGGAAGTTGATGAATTATGTACCTGATGGGCTCTGATATGTGCATGTGTGTGAGTGCACGTGCTTTTTTTTATTATTTTTTTTAATGAAAAGCTGTGCCTGTTTTGGCTTGTGAAACAGGAACTGTGCTCTGTGTATCCAGCTATTTTATTCCTTCTTGCCAGGATATCAATGTGGAAAAACGTCGGAAAAACTCTCGGCGTGTCAGCTTTGCAGACACCATAAAGTAAGTTTGTTCTGAAGGATGCAGGTATATATCCTTTATTTAAACATAAAATGCAATTTATTGTCATTAACCTGGTATCATCTAAAACTGCTGTTCACAGAAATGGGTGTGTATTCAAGGAAAGAAATTGTTATTATATACTGAGATCCACAGATTCTGAGTTTGAAGAGACATCATTAATCCTTTTCTTCCTAGCTTTGTTTGTTTGTTTTTTAAAAATGACTTTCTTTACTAATCCCAATATATTGTTTTGTTTTTAGCTGCAGAGTCTTCCAGCGAGATCATAAGACTGATGTGGCAGAGAAAGAAAATGAAGGTAAAACTCCTTCCTCTCCTCCATGGAGTCTGTGCCAACACAGACTGTTGGCAACAGGATTTGAGCCTGAGTTTAAGAAGCAGACCTGTCAGTCGCTGAGAGGGGATTATATGGTCAACTGCTTATGATGGACTCGGAGCAGGAATTTTAGGCCAAATTTTAGGCAAACTGCAATTAGGAAAAAAACACGTTATTTGGGGTTTTGTATCAAACAAGTGCTGAGCAGAATGGCAGGGTGCCTTCATCAGAGATTAGGTCGGAGGGATCTGAAAGCAGGGTCGTGTCTTAATAGAAAAGCATATCAAGAGTAAGAACTGTACAATTTTGCTTGTTTTGTCTCTGAATGTTTTGATGCTGTTTCTCATGCTCTAATATTTGTTTTTTATTAAATTTAGAGTGTGTGGCAGACACAAGAAAACAGATCCTGCTTAATCAGTAAGTTCAGAAAACGATTTTCCGTGATGCTAGAGATCAGTCTCATAGATGCATTTCTTCACCCGACCTGCAGATGTTAAATTGCTTTTCCTCAGAGAAACAGACAAATGCAACGTACTTATCTTAGATATAAAATAGTTGAATGCTCTCAGTTGATGAAAGGATTCTTTAAAAATATTTCTTTATTATTATTTATGATAAACATATAATTTTATTATTTATATAAATTTAAATACATATGTTGATCACTCACAAAAAGACAGAAATGTCTCTTAAAAAAATAAGGGAAACAATTGAGTTAGGCTGAAAGCCATCCAAGTTGGTCCGTATGTGCAGCTTCTCATTTCACAAAGAAGCAAACTTTGACTTGAGGGGTGCAGCTTCAGTTCCCCAAAGAGAAAGGAATAGATGACTGGAAGGTTGGAGTTAAAAATAATAATAATAAATTAATCTTTTACTTGATGCTGAAGAAGAAAATGTCAGCTTTCATATTGATTGATGGCTAATAGAATGCTAAGACAACAGGAGGTAGGTCATTAATATTGTAGCTTTAACCAAAATATATTGCAGAGCTATTTGCAGCGTTTATTTTTGCCTACTCCCTTATGACTGCCCTCAAATTTTCTGCCTTTCACTGCGCTGTTAAAGCTCTCCGTTGGAAGTCTCTTAGCAAGCTCTTTACCTGACTCATTTTTTTGCAGAAATGAAGAACAAGAACCTGAAGTGGTTCCATGTGAGATCACTGGTGAGTTTTGAAGTGACTTTAATAACGAAATTATGATTTCTATCCTAAGGTACTGACACTCAGAGTATTTTTAATAATCCTACAGCAGTCTCCTCGCTATGTGGACACACTTTGTCTCGTAAAGCTGTTTGCAAGCATTATAGAAGTGTGGCTAGTTTCCCCATATGTTCAAAGAATTACTGAAAATATATCTTTGTTTTTTAACAGGGATGGACACTTTGCTTCATGCCCCTATCCAGGCATTGGTGCAGCAGCCTGAGGTATATGAAGAGTTTTATTTATTTATTGTCCCTTACCTAAAAAGATCATTGTGGTCATGTAAAATTCCTTGGAAATGGAATCTTCTGTATCTTCAAATATTTTTCTCAATCTGATAAGCATGAGGCTGTGATACTGAGAAACTTTATTTTTTAAAAACGCGTGCTGAGTTGGTTCCTCCATTCTTTCCAGCTCTAGGTAAGAATGCAAAGGAGCTTATGGTTTATGTTAAGATAGGTCTGGTTATTAAAGCTTAGGCACTTTTTATTCTACAATACAGAAGAAAAATATATTAGCCCTTCTTAAAGCAGATTTTAAAAAAAGATCTAGTATAGCTGAGAACATGCATTCTGCAGGGCTGTAGTGGCCAAAATGAAACTTTGGCTCTGCTTATTTTATGCAATTCATACATTTTTTTTTAAAGTGTGCTTTATTTCACGCATTAAAAATATATGTAATTTGAAGCAAGAATGAAGTTGGTTGTGAGCAACCATTGCCATTTAAATGTAGCATGCTGTAATATTGGAATCTGCTCTCTTTCCTTGAGTGTTTTTACTGTTGCCTGTCTAGGAGGAATCAAATCTGTCTTCGTAGAAGCTAGAGCTTAACCTTAGGGCTATGTTAGTTGGCCTTTGCTTTAAACAGAATAAACTATTATATCACTTGCGACAAGTAACAGTAACTGTCATTTCTGATCCCTTTTTTTAGTGGCACAATGCAGAAAACACCACTCCACGAACAAACAGGCATGACACAACAGTGATCTTTTCAGATGAAAACGAAATGGATATGACAGCTCCTCACACTGCAGTGATTACACATGGCCTGGAAAACAACCAGACTGACACAACTGAGAATAACCCAGGCAGGGCTGAGGGGGTAAAGTCTAATGATGGAAACTCAGAAATGAACAAAGAAATTCACATTTCCTGTGATCCTTCAAACAATTCGTGCCCGTCTTCTGAAGAGAAACTAAATGCTACAGCAGGAAAGAAGATAAATTTCAATGCATTTTTGATGAGCCTGAAGTCAAATAAAAAGGTGCTTAATCCTATTGAAGGACCTGAAAAAGAGAATGTTTTTTTTGGTCCTTCACAAGTTTCAGAAGATGTGGCACCATCATCAGCGGGATACCTATATTCTCATGAACCAGGAGTCACCTGCAATGTGAATTCAAATAAAAAGGTGCTTAATCCTATTGAAGGACCTGAAAAGGAGAACATTTTTTTTGGTCCTTCACAAGTTTCAGAAGATGTGGCACCATCATCAGCGGGATACCTATATTCTCATGAACCAGAAGCCACCTGCAATGTGACCAAAATCTTTAGGGGGCAAGATGATGGGATGGAAATGACAAGATGTCAGGCATCTGATTTTAAGACTCTGTTTCCTGCCACTTGTGAGGCTCCAGCAGAGCAATTGGTGCGTGCAGATGTTACTGAGGCATTTGTAGATGATGGTATGGATATGACAATGAATCACACTGCAAAACTCTCTCTTCCCTCTTCCAATATCAAGACTCAAAGTCTAAACTTCAAAAAGAGTTTTCTAGCTACAGCATTAGGTAATAATTCTTTTGGTCCTTCACAAGTTTCAGAAGATGTGGCACCATCATCAGCGGGATACCTATATTCTCACAAACCAGAAGCCACCTGCAATGTGACCAAAATCTTTAGGGGGCAAGATGATGGGATGGAAATGACAAGATGTCAGGCATCTGATTTTAAGACCGTGTTTCCTGCCACTTGTGAGGCTCCACCAGAGCAATTGGTGTGTGCAGATGTTACTGAGACATTTGTAGATGATGGTATGGATATAACAATGAATCATACTGCAAAACTCTCTCTTCCTTCTTCCAATATTGAGACACAAAGTCTAACCTTCAAAAAGAACTTCCCAGCCACAGCATTAGGTAATAATTCTTTTGGTCCTTCACAAGTTTCAGAAGATGTGGCACCATCATCAGCAGGATACCTGTATGCTCATGAACCAGAAGCCACCTGCAATGTGACAAAAATCTTTAGGGAGCAAGATGATGGGATGGAAATGACAAGATGTCAGGCATCTGATTTTAAGACTGTGTTTGCTGGCACTTGTGAGGCTCCACCAGAACAAGCTGTGCGTGCAGATGTTACTGAGGCATTTGTAGATGATGGTATGGATATGACAATGAATCACACTGCAAAACTCTCTCTTCCCTCCTCCAATATCAAGACTCAAAGTCTGAACTTCAAAAAGGATTTTCTAGCCACAGCTTTAGGTAATAATTCTTCTGGTCCTTCACAAGTTTCAGAAGATATGGCACCATCATCAGCTGGATACCTATATTCTCATGAACCAGAAGCCACCTGCAATGTGACAAAAATCTTTAGGGGGCAAGATGATGGGATGGAAATGACAAGATGTCAGACATCTGATTTTAAGACTGTGTTACCTGGCACTTGTGAGGCTCCAGCAGAGCAATTGGTGTGTGCAGATGTTACTGAGGCATTTGTAGATGATGGTATGGATATGACAATGAACCACACTGCAAAACTCTCTCTTCCCTCCTCCACTATTGAGACTCAAAGTCTAAACTTCAAAAAGAATTTTCCAGCTACAACATTAGGTAATAATTCTATATTGAAGAGAACACCTAAGCTACGATTGCTTGTTCAGGAGAACCCTCAGCTTTGTACAGACAAGACCACAGTAAAACAGGCTGAAAATAGGCTGGATGCTACAACGCTACAAGCTGTTGACCAACAACCCCAAACAACGTCTGCGATTCCAGGATCTGCTTCTTTTGACAGCGTCTTCCAATGTGATAAAACTGTTGCTTTTTCTATAGGCGATGACATGGAAATCACTGGGAATCATACAGGTGTAATTGACAATGAAAGTACCAAGGAAATGGGCAGTTTGTGTAGTAAAGCTATTGAAAAAACAGCTAATGCAAAGTCTTCACTAGTAGAACATTCACACCCAGTATGTGATGATGCTAGGGACGATGCAAAAAATCTAGCTGATCATTTTATCCCAAAAGTTCTCTGTGGTGGTAAACTGAACTTGGATAAAGAGGCTGGACAGGAGGTTCTTTCAAATAGCAGAGCTACTGTGTTTGTTATGGATGATATGGAAAACACGGAAACCCATAATGGAGCTCTGCAAAAAACTGCTCTGCAAGGTAGGCAGCACAACCAGTCCATTTCTTTAACTTCCATTGATAAAACAATTATGTTTACAGGTAAACAGAATGACATGGAAATGACTGTTGATAACAGTATTCATAGAATCTTATCTCAGGACAGGCTAAACCTTGCTAAGCAGGCTGGAGAGGAGACTGTTTCAAATGGCAAAACAGTTGTCTTTAACTTGCCTGAGGATATGGAGATCACCAGAACTCACACTGCTGTATTAAGTGGTGAGCTGGATTTACAGGATAGACCGTCCACTTCTCTTCCTGTTGATAAAACCATCGTGTTTTCAGACAGCCAAGAGGATATGGAAATAACTGCACCTCATACTTTTGCTCTCAGTAGTGATGTTACAGAATCCAAGAACCAAGAACTGCCATGCAAAAGCACCCGGCAACTGAACTCGCAGGGTGTGTTGTCAGCCTCTGGCAGAGAGGGAACAAGTTGTGCAGAAGACCTAGCTAGGGAATATCCTAAGGATAAGCCTGACCCTTCTGCTTCATCAGCCTCTGTGTTTCCTAGCAAAAAAGAAACTATTAGAGGCCACAGTGATGCAGTAGCAGATTCTGTTTGTGCTGCCTCGCTTCCAGAAGATGCTTTGGATGTCCACACACACCCCAGAGCCACAAGGAATTGTGTCGCTGCAAACCATCAAGATCTAGGAAAACTGAAGTCAAGGAGAATGTCTTCCAAGCTTCCCAGTAACAGTGTCGTGGATTTCAGTGAGGGAGGGGCAGATCCAGTGTCTCATGTTTTACCTCCCCTCCAGCAGCCAGATTCTCTGAAGAACGGGCCTGATACACTCAGTACTCAAGGAAACCAAGGCTTGAAAGATGATTCATCTAGACAGGAAGATCCAGCTGCAGATTTAGCCCTGGATGGATCAAAAATTGTTCCAGTTTCTAACAGCAAATCACATGAAAATGAAGTGTTTTCACCTGAAGGGGAGAAACTTCCAGAAGACTTCCCAATAAACTCCAAACAAGCTGACCAACTTTCAGGCCGTGACATTCCAGGAGATCAAGTAGATCCCACTCTGGTCCCTAAACTCTCAGGTATTTTAAATGTTTGTTCAAAACTGAAAAATATCAGGAGGAGATCTGCAGTTGTGTCTGTTTCTGAAGGAACTTATGCTGACCACTTGCCCACATTAGCAGCTCAAGCAGAGGATACTCTGAGCACAGGAAAAAACGCTGCTGAGGAGGAGAACGTGTGTCTAGAAGCTGGAGCTGCTCCCGTACAGGCAAACACAGGCACGGCCCTGATGGATAAATATCAGGGAATAAATATCCCTCTGGGTATCTTTCTGCCTAAGTTACCAAACAGGAGAAAGCCTTCTGTTTCTAATGAGCAAGGCATAAATGTGAAATCGTCAGGCAAAATGGGAGCAGTGGTTTCTGAAGTAAGCCCAGACCCTGCAGAAAGCCCAGGTGGCAACAACTGCACTGGGCAGAACCTGGACCTTTCTCAGTTTATACAAGAAGAATTTCTTCCCGTCTTCGCAGAAGAAGCGGATTCAAATGAATCCGTAAATTCTGAACTGGAAGGAGGATCCAACGAGGTGAGCAAAGGAGAAATGCCTTACAATGAAAGGACTCAATCTGAAAACACAAGAGCCTCTGACAGTCCCAAAAGAGCTTTGGAACATGATGAAAAGGCCCTTCCACAGCTAAAGAAGCTCAAAATGGATGAATCGTTGGATGCTGAGGACTCCCAAGCCCTGCAGGTGAGCCTAAATCCTTATTGGGAATCGGGAATTCCCTATGTGTTAGTGCTCTCTATAGGGAACACTAACAGGACTTCTATTTAAATTTTGTGGTGCAAACATCTAATTCTTAGGTTGTCTTGTTTGTCTTGAGCAAATGTTTGTAATGTTTTCCACAATATTTCCCTTGTTTTGCCATCCTGGAAGAAAAACCAATTATGTAAATACTTAAAACTTCCTGAACCATTAAAACAGACAGAATAAGGGATCTGTCAATACTATGTTACTCTCTCTCTATAGGATATTGTTAATCCTTCAGTAATAAATTCTAATAGTCTTCAGAAGTGAACTGTTTTCTAGTTGTTGCTTAGGTATAAAGACCTAGTAAGGCCCAAAAGAATTACTTAAGGACTGTTAATTTAAACTAGATTTATTATAGACAGCACAAATAGCTATAGAAACAAGAAAATCTGGGCAAATTTTGATGATCGTCAAGATGTTCGAAACTTTCTAGTTCCAAAAGCTAGGAGAATGTGGTGGCTACTGCTGCATTTGAGAAGTTAATAAAAGAGTCTGGAGCTTCACTCCCTACCAGGCAGGGTAGGAAATGGCTTGAGTGGCCATCTGCAGGTTTGTCGTGCTAATTTAAATGTTAATTGCTAAAATTGGAACAACCAGCTATATAAACCATTGTTTGTTATTCTTTTTATGCGTATATATAACCAGACCAATTAATTTCTCTTTTGGTGTTTTTGTTTGTTTGTTTTTTCTTTTCAACTTGCTTAATTTTAGGTTATTTCTGCTGCTGTCTCTAAAAGCCAAATAGAGGTTCACGAAGATGGACATTCCCCAGCTAAAAGCCCTGATTGCACACAGGCCAACACCAGCAGCTCTCTGGATTCTGTTAAGGCTGACACAGAATTAACTAGTAAGACATAGCAACTGTAAATGAGATCTATTAATTGCCTCTCTAGTTCTTTTGGCTTAATCAAGCTTGAGCCTCATCCTAGCAGGTATTTCAGCTTGGAAAGCTAACATTTTAATCGTCAGACTTAAACGTATGTGTCATGGCTTCTTATGCTGGCTTTACATTCTGCCTGTACCTTCGGAGAAGCCATGGAAACTTCCATCTGATCCTAGGGAAAGGTGCCCATTTTAATGAGGAACAACCAGCTCTTGCTGGCCCTGAACTTGAAAACCATGTTTTGCCTTGAAAGGTACTGGCAGCTCAGCTGCTTTTGTGTCTCTGTCTACCTAAAATGCCATAAATTAATTGATTGGAGTCCATTTCTTGGATTTATTATTGTCTAGTTTATTAATCATGGCTTTCCACCCTTAGAAAAGTGAGCTGCTTATCAGTCTGACTCAAATTTATATTCCAGCATTATGTTTTTCATCTAGTCTTCCCTGTTCATCATCTGAGTTCTGAGTAGTTATTTACTCGGTATCTTCATTCAGCACTGGAAAGAGATTAAAATTGCATTAATACATTAAAATTGCCTTTATTTTTCTTTTTCCTGAACTCCTGGGGTTATATCTGTATTTCCATGTAATTATTTTTAACTACAGCAATCTCCTTTCTGTCTAGTTCAGCGAAGCAGCCAGATGGAATCCCAGCTTTTCATGGACAGCATTTGTGAAGAAAACTTACGAGAGGTAAGTAGTGGAGAGACGCTAACTTCTTGTCATAACAGGAACAATATTTGTGTGTGTGTATGCAAGTAAGTATTTGTGTTAGTGATGTATTTTATGTTTGTACTGACCCTTGCAGAGACTTCAGAGTGGTGTTATCACAGTTGGAGAATTTTTCACTCTTCTTCAAGTCCATATTTCAATCCAGAAGCCCCGGCAGAGTCATCTTCCAGCCAATGTGAGTTGCTGCCCTCTCAAGTGCCCATCAATGACCTTGCAAAAAAAGCTGTTGAATTGAAAGAACACTGAAGGAAAGAAATTTCTTTGGTAGAAATTTCTTAGGTCTCCCTTTTAAGAAGTTAATCACTCTCAAATTAGTTTTTTTGAATATCAGTGATGAGGCATATGTTCCAACAAGAAATTTGTACTGAAACATGAGGCATAAAAGTGAAATGAATTACTGAAGCTGTGTTATTATCTTGGCTCAGAATGAAACAAGACAATCCATAACGAAGAAAATGGTTTTAGGGGGATCTGACTGCCTCCATTAGTGGTTTTTTGCTTATTTGTTTTTTTCCCTATTCTGCACAATAAGGATTCTAAGCCCCTCAATGGCTTCTGTACACAAATTGATTGGAAGCCAGTGTTTCTGACAAGTGTACATCCTTTTTCCTTTCTATCTTTCTTTTCCCTCTCTCTTCTACCCTTGTTTTCCCCAGTGCGCAGTGAGCACTCCACCTGCTGAAGAAGATTTGCTTTATAGCCAGTACATTTATTGCCCCAAAGTGCGGATTTATGAAGAGGATTGCCAGGCCCTCTCTCAGATGATAGAGGAGTAAGTCTTGCTGGTTTTCATTTGCTTGGTATATTAGTAATTTAACCTTTTTCATCTCAGATTGCAGTCAGAGTGGCCTGAGGAAAGTTAATACATTACATATGGGAAACAAAAAACAGAAAATGATGAGTAACCTACTTCATGCTAGCACCCAGTTTGTTATGTACTTAGAAAATATAGGGCAAAATCTTGAAGAATTGTTTTTGTGGAGAGAATTCAAATTTCATTTTTCCTCAATTTATGGTTTACTATATTTGAGTTGCACAACAAATGGATTAGAGTAAAAATTGGAGTTGCATCAAACATAGTCAAATATAGAAAGCAGAGCAACAGGTTACAAATTCTTGGTGTTTGCTCTAATTTTTCACTATTTATTAGATGGAGAAAAAAGGCAGCACAATTTATTTTCTCATCTGAGAAAAGCTTCTAATCTGATTCATTAAGCCTGCTACAATTTAAGTATTAAAATTTATGGAAAAATGCAGAAGCAATAGTAAGATTTCTTTTTTTCCAGTTTCTATTCTCACATTCTACTTTATCTCCTGCATCTCCACCTTGTGGTCAGAGCTGCCCTCACCAAGAAGCCTACAGAGAGGGAACTTTAGGCACTACAGTTAGACAAATATAGTCCCCATATAATCCAGGCTTTGAAGATCCTCTCTAATTTGTGACACTCTACCAAATGAAAATATTTACATTCTCATGTTTTAATTACAGCAATGTGTACAAACATCAGTGTGCCTTTTATGTGCCCAGCGTGGTTGTAACTAGCCCTCTAACCCCCCCACCCCTGTCCTTTCTCCACTTTTCAGATTAAAACCTTATGCAAATGTCCAGAATCAGCTCTTGGTGGATGTGAACAGGAGCTTGTGGGAAGTGATGAGGACCTGCTCTGACGAACAGGTAATGTTGTGTGAAGAGACAGTGTTCACAAATAATATACTACTTGCATAGCCAAAGGTTTGAGTGTGAGGGCATTTGTCCCCTGTAACACGCTAGAGAGAAAAGATTGCTGTAAAACAGCAAACTTAGAATGATAATTTAAGTTGATTGGGTTGGGTTTGTAGTAGCAAACATTGCTACTAGAGAAATGAGAGATAGGGGCAGAAGGATTGGCAGCAAGGAAGGGAAAAGGAATATAAAAAGTTAACTGAAAATGCTTTGTTTCACATTTCTGTTTGCTTTCTCCTCTTTGTTTTTCCTCCCTGTTACAGCTGAAGAACTTTGGAGCAGAGTTGAACAAAATGAAATCCTATTTCACCAAGGAAAGTAAAATCCTGGCTCACAATGGGAAAGAGACACTGTACAGCAAACTGTTGCAGAGCACTCAGGTAATGTGGCAGGTGACAGAAGAGGGTTAGGTTCATGAGTGGAACCTACCATATTTCATCCATATTAAAATAATATAAGCCAAGGCCATCAAGTTTAGAAGCATAATTAGTGTATGTAAGTGTATGTCCTCCTAATAGTTTCCCTTTTGTAGGCAAATGCAAAGCACATTAGGACAGCGACTCTTTTCTTGCGCTTAAGCAATTGGAATGCTCTGCCTAAGGGTTTCCTGAAGTAAAGTTACAGAGGAAGAAAAAAAAAAGGAATTTTGCAGGAAATGCTGTAAGAAATTAGCTCCCTACACTGTAATAATCTGTCAGGATTGGTACCTAGAAAGAGAATGCAGGATGATGCCTTGTGATAGGCAACTTGTGCTAAACTTTCGAGACCTTTTTTTTTAGCCACATGTGCCATCTCGCTCCTTTGTAAGGAAAGTAGGAAGATGGGGAAACATCCTGCACTTTAAGTTACTGCCCTGATGTCTGTCAGTCTGTCCCTTCATTCTAATGACAGATTGCATCAGCTTTCAATTAGTCTCTTAGCAAGCCAAGCCCCATGTGGCAGTCCCAGAAGACATGCTGCTTTCTGAGAAATTATTGACTTGTGAAAATTGGGCTCTTTTGAAATGCGTTTTGACACATCTTAGGAACAATGGAAGGAACTGCAGATGAGGAAAACAAAAATGGAGGAAATCCTCACCGAGGCAGAGAGCTGTCTTGCTGCTCTGGAAGGAGGTAGGTGTTTCCAAACTAGAACTGATCTGCTGCTTTCTTGTCCAGTCCCTTTAGTTTTCTGTAGTGCTGCTGTTTGAATGATCACTTGAAGATCCTTCTTGGTGGCTGCTTGGAATTTTAAAATTCCCATGTTAAAAGTAATCTCTTAGGGCTTTGCTATCTTTGTTCGTGGCTGTCAACCTGTCTTAAAGGAATTTCCTACACAGCATGCAAAGATTAGGAGTCTATCTGTGCTGGAATGCACAGTTTTAAACGGAACCTGTGAACATGTTACCAGGTTGGCTAAACCTGCTAGTAGAGCTGTAAAACCTGCTAGTGGCCCTGGCAGAGCATCAAGTCCTGCTGTCCTGCAAAGCTGGTCTGGCTGCAGCGTCTGGTCTGGCTGGTTGGAGCTTGTTCAGCTGCGTGTGCCAAAGTCTGCGGTCGGTGTTTGGGACTGCAGCCTTGCAAGGCCCTCTGTACTTCGCTTTTTCCTCTAATGAATTTTCTTCTGGTGCCTTAAGTGGAAATAAAACTATTATATCAGCTTTGCAAGTGCGTAATTTAAAGAAAATAAAATCACTTGTGCTAAAGTTTCTGAAGTTTTTGATAGATACCTTTCTTGGCTGCTTGTATATGGTTTTTTCCTGGCTAGTTTTCAACTTCTGACAATTATAGAACCCAGAGATAAATAAAAATGGAATCTGAACATGGAATCTGGGAGTTCTGCTGAGACCTTCTGACATTTCCTTCCCATAGATTCTGACTGGGACGAATTTGAAGCAACATGTAAGGAAAAGGCAGGATGTGAGTCCGAAGGTAACGACTGGTACCAGCTGAAGTGCACCTTGTTTAGAGGCTTTGGAGATGGTGATGCCCCACACTGCTGTCCCTGCTGCCCTCCCCTTTTATGTTTTGAACATTAAAACTCGGAACAGGGTGAATTAAAGATTGTGCTGGATGTTGTGCCCAGACTGCTCGATAAGCAGTAACTTTTGTGGATAATCTGTCTACATACAAGAGGATTAACAGCCATGAGGTTGGGTTCTTTCGTATTGTTAAGAACAAGGACAGCAGAGCAAGTGAGGGTTTTCTCTGCTGCTCTAGTCTGCAGTGTGTAGTCTGATTTTCTTTTTTTCTCCTTTCTTTTAGAATTGGAAAATCTCAGAGCTCAAGAAGAGCAGCTTCAAAGGTAAGACTGAAAAAGAAACTAAGCTTAAAAAAATGACTGCACGTGCAAATTCTAGACACTTTCTTAATCTATGTGCTTTGCTCTCTCAGGAGCACCTGAAGCAATTGTTTTCTCTTTGCAGAGAACTGTCAGATCTGGAGAGTGAGAATGAGCAAGGGCTTGCTGAGATAAACGAGCTGCAGAGGAAAGAAAAATCCTGTGAGGAATTTATGAACACATACAACAAGTAAGGAAAAAACCTTCAAGGATTTTGTGTGTGCTATTATTTTATTTATTTATTCTGAGCCCTGATGTTCATATATTAATGGGTTTGTTCTGTTTTCTGTTTTTGTGTTGTGTTTAATTGGGCATATCTTTGGATACCCATCAACAGCAAGTCTGGGATGAGCAGTTCAGTGCCCTTCAATGTGGCTTCTTTATCTCTTCTCTTATCCCAAAAACACTCTAAAAATGTTTTCAATTCTGCCAACTATTTCATGCTGGAATTTCCCATAGATTTTTATGTTCTATTGCAAAGTGAGCTAGTTGGTTTATTACATAATAGCTGCAAGTGCACTTAATACATTGACCTTTGAATTAATTCTGGTTGGTTGAAACTTGGCTTTCATTATTATTATCATTTCTTTATTTATTTTTTTTCTTTAGTGAGTGGGAAATCAGTGAATGGAGTGATCAGCAGGCAGTCTTTACTTTTCTTTATGATTCCATTGAATTCACGGTAGTCTTTGGATCACCAGTTGGTAAGTTGTCAAATTTGTAAGTTTTGTAAGTAAAGTTTTAAAGTAAAATTTGTAAGTTTTATAAGTTTGCAAGTAAAACACAAAGGCTCTTAACCTATGAAGACATCAAGTGGAAATAGAACAGAACATAGTGGGAACATGTAAACTAAGATGTGATCAATTGAGAGTTAGGATATGGATGTCAATGATTTCTGAATAAAAAAATAAAATAAATGTATGTATTAAATAGCTGTTGCTGAAATTTGAATAATATAAAGGGTTCTTTAGCTAAGTATGGGTATAATGACTTTTTTTTTCTTCTCAGATGGTGAGGTTTTTGGTGGATTTCCCTGCAGAAAGATAGAGAGCATGAGCTTCGAATCTCTCCTGGAAGGTAAGATTCTTTTTGAGTAGTGTGAAAGCAGCTGCCCTGTTTAACAGTGCTTGAGATGATATCTGTAAAATTGTTTTTCTTCTGGCAATGCAGTAATACGTGTTGCTAGAGGCTTTTCAAAGACATGTTTGTCTTATCCTACAGAAAAAGCAGCTCCACTTTCCTCACGGTTAGTCCAAAGGCTCATTTTCCAGTTTATTGAAAGCAAAGGATGCTGGCAGGAAAAGTGCCCCACGCTCCACTACTTGCCCAAGGTAATATTCTGGGAAAACCTAGAGATAGCACTTTGGAAAAGGGAGGAGTTTCTGTCACATACAATAGGGCGGATGTTGAGGGGAAATATCACTTTCTTGAATGCTTCTTCAGTGCAAACTATAACTGAGGTGTGCTCTTGTCGTCCATTGAGAATATTTGATTTACTTGCACACAGTTTCCAAGCTTGGGCTTCTTCCCTCTTTGTTATCTTGATGCCTCCCTGCCTTTAGTGATTTCCCAAATCCATTTTTGTGACTGTGCAAGTGGAACTAAGGAACTGTGCTAAGTACTATTGTACTTTCTAGAGATTCAGTGGTTTAAATTGCCAAGCTAAACTTGGTGTTCCTGCCTACCTGTAACCTCTTGACGATACTAGAGGGAGAAGCTTAGGGCAACAGATATTTGCTCCTATGCTTGTACAATTTCATTTTAACATCCAACTGGAGATAGCATGTATTTTTTTTGCATGCTTTCCAGCATAAGCTGCTTTTTGAAGTGTCATGTTGTTTGCCAGCCTGATTGCCAGGGTGATTGGTTTTCTGATTACCCACTTAGGTGCTTTACGACATCTCCTTGGTTGTGAGTCGTTGTAAGGCCCTCGGAGAGGAGATTGAATTTCTAGAGAAATGGGGTGGAAAATTTAATCTTCTAAAGACAGATATCAACAACACGAAGTAAGTAACTCTCTACAGACACTTTTTGAAGAACTGGTGCAAATTATGTACAATGGCACCCACACAAAAAACCCTTTGAACTATTCTCAAATTGATCTTTCTGAAAGAGAGATTTTTGGTAACTATTTTTAACAATAGTATTTTAAATAAAATTGAATAATAGCATCCAAATGTGTAGAAATGCAGCTGTTCTTGGTTTCAGTGAGTTTCCACACTGCTATATAATCCCTCCCTACTTGCTGTGATTATATAGCATTATATATTCCTCTTTCACTTAAATCTGTCACCTAAAGCATTGGGCCAGAGCGCAGCAATTGAGAGGAAGCAGAATCCCTTTATTTCTTGTACTCTAGGCTTAATTTCCAGTTTGCTTCAGCCCAGCAGAATCAGTGTTGAGGCTGAATGTCCCTTTGCCAAAATGGTTCCTCACTTTGTGTCATTCCCCAGGGGAACACGATAAATATTTTCCTCAAGCTTTTTTGATCATTGTATTTCAAAATGATCAAATGATCATTTTGATCATCCTGTGCTCAGGCTCCTGTGGGATATCCACTTGGAAAAGACCTCTTGGATGCTTGGCCTCTTTTACAGTATCCCCAAATACCTCCTTGCTCAGCTTTGTGTCCTTGGTGACAATTCCTCCCTTATTTGCAATAAGACTCATTAGTTTTCACATTTGAAACCTCATGGCAAAGAGGCAGCATTGCTTTTGAACATTCCTGCGTTGATTTTGTTGTTGTTGTTTTTATTTTCACACAGAGTGAAGCTTTTGTTCTCCAGCTCCACAGCTTTTGCAAAGTTTGAATTGACCCTGGCATTGTCTGCCAGCTACCCCTCAGCTCCGCTGCCTTTTACTGTCCAAACAAAAATTGGGAACATCGGGTGAGTTCCATGAAAAGCACCACGATGTAAAACTTTAACTTCCTAAGCTTTATGGCACTGAATTAAATGTTTCCTGCCCTCACAAATCCCTGTGATGATTTTATCTTTGGCAGAGAGGAGGAGATTTCTGCTGTTGTGTCCAAGGTACCCACTGGTTACCACTATTTGCAGAGAATGGTCAGCTCGATTCATCAGAACCTGCTCTAGGATCCCAGATGCTTCGCGGGCTGGACTGAAGGTGTCCACCTGGATATCCTTGGCTCCCCTCCCATGGAAATTCACAGCAGCCTCGCTGCACCATGAACACTGTTATCTTCTCACCTCGTGATGAGTTTTGCCCAGGAGCTGATTTCTGGGATGCTCAGTGTAAACCCTAAGCTCCTTTCTTAGAACTAAGCCTAGATGCAGATGTCTCTCAAGGGCAGGACGAAGCATTTGTGCCTCTTATTAACCCAGCCTGATGCTCTTGGACTTCTGTA
>JAUBOD010001076.1:837901-854306 GCA_032353885.1 Nothura maculosa | reverse complement strand
GAAGGAGAAGGAAGCAGCAGGGAAGGGGCCGCCGGTGCCGGCACCGAGCGGGCGCCGCCTCCGCGCGGCGCGCGGGGATGACGAGTGGCGCGCGCCGCTGCCGCGGGGCGGGGCCGGGGGCGTTCCCCCGTAACGGTCCCTCCCACGTAACGGTCCCTCCCCCGTAACGGTCCCTCCCACGTAACGGCCGCTCTCTCGTAACGGTCGCTCCCCGTACAACTGCCGTACAGCTGCCGTTCCCTCATAACCGTCGCTCCTTCAAAACCGTCGCCCGCTCAACACTACCGCTCCCTCATAACCGTCGCTCCCCTTGCAACCGACGTCGCCCTCATAACTGTTGCACCCTCGTAACCGTCGCTCCTTCAAAACCATCACTCGTCACTCTCTCGTAACCGTCGTTCCTCTTATAACCGTCCTTCCCTCACAACTGTCGCTCCTTCAGAACCGTCACCTTCTCAGCACTGTTGCTCCCTTGTAACCATCGTTCCCTCATAACTGTCATTCCCTCGTAACCATCACTCCTTTAAAACCATCATCCCCTCACAACCATCGTTCTCTCACAACCATGGTTCCGTCATAACCGTCATTCCCTCATGACCATCAGTCTGTCAAAACTGTCACCTCCTCACAACCGTTGTTCCCTCATAACCATCATTCCGTCCTAACCGTTGCTCCCTTACAACTGTTGCTCCCTCATAACCATCATTCTCTCATAACCATCACTCCTTCAGAACTGTCACCCTCTCACAACCATCATTCCCTCATAACCATCATTCTCTCATAACCACCACTCCTTCAAAACTGTCACCCTCTCATAACCATCGTTCTGTCATAACCGTCATTCCCTCATAACCATCACCCCCTCACAACCATTGTTCCGTCATAACCATTGTTCCCTCATAACCGTCATTCCTTTATAACCGTCATTCCCTCATAACCATCACTCCTTCAAAACCGTCACCCCTTCACAACTACCACTCTTATAACCATTGCTCCCTCATAACCACCACCTTACCACCACCTTACTTGCAACCACCCGACATCTCACCCCTTTTTCCGACTGTTTTGCTGCTGAGGGTGCTTTGGGTGAAAGCTGTTTTTACTGTGATAAAACTTTGGTGTAGAAAAGGGCAGAGAAGGCTGGATTTTGGTGTGTGTGGCTCAGTTATTGTTTCCAACCCTACTGCTCTCAAGTAGATTGAAGCCAGTGGCTTGTGGCAGCCAGAATTCATCGTCCGGTGGCGGATATTAAAGATGATATCTGAGTAATAACACACCAAAGGCTTATTGCAGTTCTCCCCCGTCTTGACATGCAGATAGCCGGTGTGGGGAGGTAATAAAAGCAACCTTTTTGAAAGAAAGATTTTCCAAAAATGATAGCTGCTCTCCCAGGGCCTTTGTTCTTTCCCCTCAAGCCCCTTACGTCACCAGAAAACAACTGCATTTTAAAATCCTGCAATGCTCTAAAATCCTACAAGTCCCACTGGATATTATAGTCCTTTATTATTATTATTATTATTTGTCACTGCAGAATGTGGTTCATAACATGCTGTTTGTCAAACCTCCGCAAACCTCCACTGTTTCTCTTGCAACTTTGAGTTTTAGCATCATTTGGCAATTTTCCTCATGTGAAGCTCAAACTGTTTTTTTTTTCCCCCTTCAGTATTCCTTCTTATACACTTGTGACTGATAAAGCTGTGGATAATCTGGGTACCTTTTAGTGGCTGTAAAGTAGCTAAAAAGAAGGAACCTTTAGAGATGGCAAATATTTGACAGCAGGAGCATGCTTTGGTGGGGAAAAACACATATATTCCTCCTTTCAGTCTTTCCAGAGAAGTTAGTTCCTTGTGTGTTTTTCTTTGCAAGCTCCCTCCCGTGTATCCACTCACTCTGTGGTGTTTCGGATATCCACATAATCCTCCTGGCTGCTTTGCCAGGCTGCTTGTGTCCCTGCTCTTCCCAGCTGCTTCCTGCACAGTCATCGCAGCCTGATGCTATCACACCTGGATGGAGGCACATTTGTCCTTTCCTCTCATCTGAGGCACAAGGAACTTGGATTCCAGGCCAAGGAAATAAAATCATCTTCCTGCTGATTCATCATGTGGTTTTAGGCACATCATTTAGCTTCAGCTTTCCCGTCTGTGAAAATAGGGATAATAATATCTGATTCAGAGAAGTGCTGCAAAGATACCTCTATTATTTTTCACAAACATTATCTGTGATGAGAGTATTATTAGCGCAAACCCTGGTGCCCAGACAGTTTCCATTTCAGTGAATGTTTTAATCCTCAGTTCTGCATGGCAAAGTCTTTCATTTCTCATATGTGACAGCAAAATTTGTGTGCTTGAAAATCGCTGCTTCACCCTCTGTCCTGATGCAAGGCTTTGTCTGACAGCAGCCTTAAGCACTGGTGCAGCCAGTGCCAAGTGATAATCCTCCTATATCAAACATAGCAAAGGTGAATTTTCACATTTATGGTCGCTTGCGAAGAGATCCCAGAACTTTGAACTGTGTTTTTAACAGACACTCACCAGCTTGGGCTTCTCCAGCATCAGGGCTCTTGTTAAGACTGTCCCCAGCATGTACATGGTCTAAAAGGATCCACAAGCGGGCAAACAGCTGGCACGGTCTCTTGGCCGGAGCGTTTCCCTCAATTAGTCAGAGTGAACATTAACTTTCTCTCCGGACCAACCTTAATCAGTGACTTATGGGGAGGAATAATCCCTGGATCACTGAGGAAGACTGCAGTAAATCACATCCCAGCCTCGGCTCTCATGGGCACATCCTCTTGGCTTCTCCTCGAGTCCTTTATTTCAATGTATGAGGGAACCTCGCTACAGGAGGCTCCCCAAGGGACCGAACTAGTGACTCTGTGGTGGGTCTTTGCTTTGGGCCATTCCACCAATTCATTCCACCAACGGCACCAAGGAGGCTTTTTCCTTTCCATCTTCTCCGTTCCCTGTGCATGGGACAAATGAGGCAGCCGTCAGCACCAAGCAAGGAAAATAACCGTTGCACTGGGACGAATAAAACAATACTAAGAGTGCCCAGATTTTGCCTGGACAGCTCTTGCAGGGGGAATTTACCTGCATCTTAAGGGACAGAGACAGAGGCTACTGTGATGCCAGTGTCACACACCCACATATCTATATATATAAACACCTATGTATTCCCTTTTAATACCCAGACGCTTTGCAGGGGGAGGACCCTGCACTTCGGACTCTGGCTAGAGCCCGGGGCGGGCTCCAATATCCCTGCTGCGCAGCGGGCAGGACAGGGGCGCCCGGGGCGGAGCGGGGTCCGGATCCCGCCCCTCGTGGAGCAGGCGGAGGCGGTGGAGGCGGCAGCGGTGACAGCGGTGACAGTGGTGCCGGTGTGGGGACCATGCCCTACCTGCTCATCAGCACGCAGATCCGCTTGGTGAGTCCACCCCAGCGGGGCTGGTGCAAGGCATGGGGACCGGGACAGGAGGGCAACAGCTGCCCGGGACACGGGTGGGACATAGGGGGATGCAGACAGGCCCGTGAGTCCAGCCTTCCTTCATCCAGTCACCTCGGTGCGGGCTCAGAGAACCAGGCTGAGAGCCTCTTATTGTGGTACAGTGACAAGGAGCAAGCATTAGTTCTTGCTGCCCTGCGGGGTTTCACTGCTGACCGTGTTGGCAGCTGGCGTGTGGGCAGCACTGTGTGGGCTGTGCAGCTGCCACAGCTGAAGAACATCTTCCTTTACACGTGTCCGAAACGTTCTCCCAGTGAGGAAACACGGGCAGTTTCAATACTCTGCTTTCACATCTGCTAGCGCCACAGTGCTGCTTGAAAACACTGCGTGGAAGTAGGTCTGTGTGGGCAAACCTCTTGGCTTGGGATCATCAAAAACAGGATGATAGGCAACTCAAGTTAGCTTTTCTTTGGCTAGCAGGGTTAATGTGACAGGGAGACCACAGCAGTGTGGGCTGGAGAAAATCATTTTCTTAAGCAACTAGTGAGCCTGAGGTTTAAAACGTTGCCACTACTGCTGGGTCAAAGCTAACTGGCTTTGCCACGCTACAGGCATGTTCCCAGCATATCCCTCTGGGGGACCACACAGCAGATGTGCCCTCGAGGGATATGGGGATGTTCCCAGTATATCTTTTTCCCCTGGTTGTGCCTGAAACCTGTGCTTTAGGACTGGGACTTTGGAGAGATGCAATAGCCTTTCCCAGAGGCAGCAAGCCCAGGTGGGAACATGGCTCTCTAATGGGCCCCCAAAGACTTTGGAGCCTCTGCTTTTTTAACGGGACAGAGCAAACACTTCTGACCTTAAACCTGGTATTGAGCCACGCTGAGGGCAGCCCATCCTGGCAGGGAGCAACTGAAATTCCACTCTTTTTTTCTTTCTTTTCCTGGCAGAGGAAAGCTGTGAGTTGGACAGGCTGTTTTCTCTTGCATGGCCTGTCTCTAGTTGGAGTGCCTGGCTCAGGCTGCAGGAGCTGGGAATTCTGCAGCAGGAGCATCTCAAGGCTCTAAACTAGGAAAAGGCTACTCTGCTCCTTTCTATCTTTTCCAGCCCTCCAGACCACTGACTGTTGCAGCGTGCCTGCCTGCTGCACAGCTCACAAAATACATTAGTGATTAGTGTAGCTGCTTGAACACTTTCTAGTCTGGCTCTGCTCTGGGCTCACACTTGATTTGCCTGCAGTTTGTCAGTTGATCAGGGCTGGGAGAAAAGGATGTTGCCTTGCTGGCCTCACCTCTTGCTTTCCTAAGGAACACACATACCTTGGGTTCTCTATGCAGAGAGCTGCAAGCTCTCTGGTTTCTGTGCTGTGTGGTGACAGAGCTGAGCTGCGCTGCGCTGCGCTGCTCTCCCTCCCCTGGCCCGTTTTATGGCTAACCTCAGATCCAAGTGCGCCGCTTCCTGTCCTGCTGTGCCTGCTTTGGGAGCCAGATGGTTCCTCCTGGCACGGAAGGGTGGACAACTGCGGGAGAGCGTGTGGAGCACAAAGAGCCCGGGTTTTGCAACCGCTGCTCCAGGCTGCAGGGCTGGGTTTTACAGTGCTTTAGATCACAGAACAGTTGAGGTTGGAAGGGACCTCCAGGGACCATCTAGTCCAACTCCCAGCTCAAGCAGGGAAGCCTAGAACATGTGGCAAAGGGTGGCATCCAGGTGGGTTGGGAAGATCTCCAGAGAAGGAGACACCACAGCCTCTCTGGGTTCCAGGGCGCTGTCACTCTCCTAGTAAAGAAGCTCTCCCTCATATGGAAATGAAACTTCCTGTGTTTCAATTTGTATCCATTGCCCCTTGTCCTGTCACTGGCCATCACCAAGAAGAGTTTGGCCCCATCTTTTTTTTCAGGAATTATCCTAGCACCCACATTAGCACCAAGAAAGCAAGGGCGAGCTGTGGGTCTCATGATGCAGCATGTATCATCTTATACCCCTTGTGACATGTGGGAAGTCCCCTGATGGCTTAGATGGCCAGATGTTCCTGGTCATCTACCCCCAGCTCCTCTGCTATCCCCAGGTTTTGAGAGCACTGGTACTTCCTTGTCATCCCCCCGATGTTCCACGCCCTGGTGCCTTCTCTCCCCTTCCCTTCCCAAAGCCGAGCTTTGCTAGGCCAAGGTGAACAGATAAGAGACACCTCCTCCCATGGTGGGGCCAGGACCAGTGTGAGCTCAGCCAGCAGGTGGCCCTCTGGGAGCAGGTCACCAAGGTCCTGTCTGGGGACCACTCATGTGGCTGTGTCCTCAGCTGGGACAGCTGGGACACAGCAACACTGCTCCCCAGCACCAAGCAGAGGAACCTGCATCAGATACCACTGAGATGTGAAATATGGCACTAGAAACTTCATCCCTCTCAGGAGCTGCTCCTTTCCCAATGAATTTTCCCCGAGTTGTGCCTGAAGCCAGTACATGGCTTTAGGACTGGGATTTCTGGAACTGTCAATATCCTTCATACACTGCTGTTTCCTAGACAGATGTGATCTTGAGGTAAAGCTGGTCCCTGCGGGGCAGGGACAACGTCTTACCAGAGCCACCAGGGAACGGGCATGGGGGTGGGCCATGCTGCAGAACGTTGCTCAGATGCTCTGCTGCATTTCCCCACAGGAGGTCGGCCCAACCATGGTGGGAGATGAACATTCGGATCCCAACCTGATGAACTACCTGGGGGCTATGAAGAGAAACATGTTGGGTAACCACTTGTAAGTGTTCCTGTGCTGCATCTCATACTCTTGCTTCTCCTCAGTGTCCCCAGAGCTTCCTGCCTGTCCACCATGGCAAATTTGAACTGCACAACCACCTTTAAGCTCAGCTTTAGGTTGACAATGAATAGAAAAACTGGATAACACTTTCGCAGATCTAAAATACCTGGTTACTTTCCTGAGCTCTGTCCTGCGACACAGAGCAACACGTCGACAACAGCTCTTCATCCACAGGCCTCCTCTGGGAGTGGGTTACGTTGATGATCCTTTTAATAGGTTTGGTTGGCAATTTTCAAAGCATTTCATACAATCTGAGTCAAAACATCCTTCGCCAAGGGCGAACTGTGTGGAGAAGCTGCCCCTGAGGTGTTTGTACAAACTGTTTGCAGAGTGTAGACCCGTCCTCTTCTGCTGCCGGGCCACCTCACAAGCTGATCCTCAACTTGTCTGATCGCTGTTATGGTTCATCTGAGGTCTCTCCCTTTTACTGAGTGCCCATGGCTGCAGAATTAGAGCTGCTCCCCATTCCCCTCCTGACACCAACCCCTTTGCCCCATCCAACCCGCACACGCTTTACGCTTCTCCATGTCCCTGTGCATCTCTGCCCACGCTGAGTTTGACACCCTCCTTCAGCAGAGCACAACTTGTAAACGTTACTGAATGTTCTTTACATCTTGTCCCATTTTTTTTTTCCCCACTTGATATTTCATTTTTTTCTAGAGGAAGCAACCAAAACAAAACCAAACACAAACAAACAAGAAAGAAAAATACCCCCCCAAATGTGAACTAAAACAATAGAGGCGAGCAGATAGATTTCTGCTGAATCTTGCCCACTCGCTCCATGGTATGGAGAAGGAGTAGGAGGAAAACGAGGCATTAAGCAGAAGGAGACCTCTCCTTCCCACTCTCTTCTGCAATTTCTATCAGCTGGACCAGGAAAGCCCACCCACGCTGTACCATCCTGGCAAACATTGAAGTCTAAGTCCTTGATTCCTGCTGCATTACCAAAAAGTAAATGGAATAAGGTGGGAGAGCAAGCGAAAAAGAGAAAAATAAAAGAGTCGAAGGCCCTTGGCGAAGAGAAATCCTTCCAAGTGCCAACTCAGGCCATCACCGCCCACCTGCATCTGCAGGAATACGGAGCTCGTAGCCCTCCTGTCACTCCGCTCGCTGCCTGGCAGGGCCGGGGTGGATTTGGCAGCAGAGCCGTCTCCGTGCTGCTATTCCCAACCCCGTGGGTGGCACCAGGATTGGCAGGAGCGGCCGCTTCAGGCGGCTGCCTGCAAAGAGGAGCCCAGCAGCACGCAGAGGGTTATGCAATGAGAGACCCGAGGAGGAAGAAATAAACAAATAAATAAGAGGCGAGGCTTGAAGAAGGGCTTTAAAAAAAAAAGGAAAAAGAAAAAAGCTTCTGGTTCCTGAGAGATAGGAACAACTCTCTGGGATTCAGGGGGAAAAGAAGGCAAGGGAAAGATAAATAAAATGCCTCCTTATTCTCTGTCCTGGCATCAGGGAGGAGGTACAGAATTATAAAGATTTTGCTTCTATTGCCAAGAAGGGATGCGAGCCTGGCTCGTAACTTGGCCCCACCTGGTTCTTGGTATGATGGGAATTAGAGTAAGGGTAATTCTTCTAGATCTCTGTGGCACAGCTTCCCCATTTGCACTTGAGCAACAGGAGGGGGAGGAAATACCTGCCGAGGGATGGGGCTCTTCTGTACGGCAGCAGCAGAGCACTGTCAGAAAGGCAAAGCTTTTCCCAAGAGGGATGATTTGTCCCCCTTCAGTGCCCTTTCCTACCTCCAAGGGGGCTTTGCCAACACGAAACTCTGCCGGTGCCACCAATCTTGTCCCTCCCCCTGCACTCTGGCTCTGAAAACTTGACCTGATGAGAGCAGCGTGGAAGAAAAGGTCTAAGTGGTGCAGACCAGCTGGGGCACTATCACATGTAAATGAACAACTTAATCACCGGTAATAAGGGAGAGAAGCAATCCTGTCAGGCAGCTCTGCACTAGCTACTGCAAATGTCACCTCATCAAGTTCCACCAGCTGCTGGCGTGCAGGAACACGTTGCTGCCACGCTGGGGCAGAAGCCCAGGCACATCTGGGGTTTGGGAAGGGAAGAACCGGGCTCCACAGCAGCCTGCTCTTTTCTGGTTGTCAGCAACGGGGACAAAAGTTATAAACCCTCGGGTGCTGCCCTGCTGCAGAGGAGGAGACTCTTCTGGGGGCAGGCTGCATGCTTGAGCAGACATCCATCCATGCATGCATGCATGAGTGGATGGATGGGTGGATGGAGGAATGACTGTTGGACACTGTTCCAAGCATCTCCTGTTCTTATGATGTCCATCAACACTGCTTGGTTTTCAATGAAAACAGATGCTACTTCTTTACTGTATGCTGGGAGCTGGGGCCAGAGACACCTGCTAACTTAGCTGCTCCCCAGAGCGTAGCCACAAAGCACCCCTGAGGAAGCTGGAAGAACAACTGGACGCATTATGAGGAGGCTGGCTGGTCACCAAAACCAGCTGCATTTGGAGGATACACATGTTGCAGTTCAGTCCCCTCTTATGTGCAGCATGAGCTCACCTGGGCATACCTGGAAGAGCTGGAGCCTCATCCTTACAATGTGCAGGTGCACAAGTCCTGTCTGCTCTCAGGTGACTTTTAGGTCTCCTGTTGGCTTTTAGCTGCATGGAAGGACTTTGCAAATTTTCATGGCCTCTCCATATTGCTTCAACCCATCTGGCTGCAGCCCACATGGTTGCAGAGATGTTGTGTTTGGTACAAGTTACACGTGATCTTTTGTTTCACTCAATATGGGCTTGTGTTAAAGGCCCTGGGCAACCCAACCTTCTTCTGATTTTAGTTCAGCCACTCAGGGTATTTTACGTTCCCACAGGTAACCAACCCCGCCTAAGTTCCTTCCTCTGCCTAATGGGAATAATATTTACGAATTTCAACATGTGAATCTGAAGCGCATGTGAAAAACCTCTTAAAGAAAGCATTAAGTTCAAAGGCACTCGTAATAATACATATTATCTTTACACCTCATCTATAATTATAGCAATGTCTTAAGAAAGAGAGAGAGAAAATTCACTTCTTAGTATTATTTCATGTTTTAAAAATACTCAACAGTCCACTAATATTTGGCAATCTTACCAATAGCAACTATGTCTGGACATGTTTTGGGGTCTTTTTTGGAGGTCTGTGCTTCATATCAAAGTCAGAAGGGTCATTTCTGCGATGCCCAAACAACATCCCTAATGATGCTGTGTCCCATCATTAGCAGTTTATCTGGCACTGTGAGTCATCTAAGAGCTCCACAATTAGGAGGCTTATCCCATCTGTTTGAGTAAGTGCTGCAGCCAAAAAGACTGTGTTAAAAGAACATTAAGGCTGCCAAATCTGGCGCTCGGGTTGTGCTTCCCGTTTGGGGGTCTGCTGCTTCTCAACCCAGTGCAGCCCCTTCCATGCCTGTGTTGGGCTGCTCTCCTACTACATGGTCCAGTCAGGTAAACTAGTCAGGTTTTAGCAACAGCAAACACAGTCTGATAACAGGGAGCTATGAGGCCCTGTGAGCTCTCGGATCTGCAACTTCCCAGGAACAGAGAAACTCAAGGAAAACTCAGGCTGTTTCTGTGCTGCAGTTGTCAAAGATGCTGTGTTTGAAGCCTCTGCCCTGCTGTCCTCCCTGCCTTGTAGCCAGGACCCACGTTTTCCATGTATTCCCAACCATGTACACTTGAACTCCCTTAGCTGCAGGTTCAGTCCAGTTAACCAGCCAACACATGGTTTTGGTCAACCAATTCCCAAACCGCCCTTCAATTTCGGGGACCGTTTCATTCCTCATAGCCTTTCCCCTGGGGTTTGCAGCTTTTGGCCTCTGCCACCTAATCAAGCAAGACCATTGTTTGGCCGGGCTAGGAGTGAGCCGTGCTCACTGCGATGTCTTACGCTCCTTTCTTAGTGATGCCAGAGTCATTTGCACGAGGAAACCCTCGTCTCTTCCACCTTGTCTCACTGGCTCCTCTCTCGCCCTTACTTGCTCCTCTTGCAGCTGGGAGTACTATGTGAATGACGCGCCCCGGATAGTGTTGGACAAGCTGGAGACCTGCGGCTACCGCGTGGTCAGCATGACCGGCGTGGGCCAGACCCTGGTGTGGTGCCTCCACAAGGAATAGCGAGGAAGGTGTCTGCATTCCCGCTGGGCAGAGCGTGGCAGCTGCACTGCATGATCTCTAAGAGGTCCCTTCCAACCTCAGCCTTCCTGGGACTCCGTGACTCTGGGATCGTCTCTCGCGGGACTCGTGGCAAAACTTTCCCCTTGGGTAGCTCCTTTCCGGCCCCGACTCCAGGCGCTCGTGCGGGCGGACGTGTGGGAATGCCATGGAGGCAAAACTCGGCCTAATAGGAGCCTGTAATCCCAGTCATTGCACAGAGCCTTAGGGGAGGAACGCGCGCCCAGTCCAGCTCAAAGGTAAATCACACACCAAGAACAGAGGGGCCTAACTATCCCTCATCCAAATGGCAGCCTGGCAAATGCTACCCTTTTACATTTGAATCCTTCTCTATTTAGCACGCCTGGGAGGGAGCTCAAATGATAGACCCGTGTCTTCCCGAGGGCAGAGAAGGAAGTGCTGAGCTGGGAGGGTTCACAGCATGCAGCCACCCAAGCTAGGACAGGTGGCCCTGGCCACCACGTCGGGCCCCCTCTCCCCTCCTGAAGCTGCAGCAGTGGCTGCTGAACCCGCGCGCTGCCCTTTGAGAACCCCTTCCCTTAGCAGCGAGGCCAGCTTCTTTCCCAAACAGAATTGTGGTTGGTGCTGTCAGGCTTTGAGGCCCTAGACTGCCACTCAGATACCAGCTGCTTCCTGCGATAGCCTTGGAGCACTGCAGGAAGGCCTGGTGAACATTTGTGGCGTGGGCTGTGTCATCGGAACAGCAGCAGCTCCAATGCTGGAGTGTTTGGGGCTGTGTGTATTGACCCTGCTGTAACACTAATAAAAGATTTACCTAAAGACACTGACCTCTTTCTGTGGCCTGTTGTGAACTGCTGTCACTGAAGCCTCCTGGATCCGCAGCTCCTCAGCAAGTGTTCAGGAATGGAGAAGTCTCCAGCCTTGGAGAGCTGGGGTTTGTTCTGGCAGCACCTCTCCAACCCCGTGCCGGGCCGCTACCCACGGCACAGGCTGCCGAGGCATCGTGCACGCTCCGAAACCTCTGACTTGTTCCCCTTTGGGGCTCAAGGGCTGCCGTTGAGGGAAGTTTACACTTTCACAGCATTTTTAGAAAAAGGAGGTTTATTGACTTAATTTAAGAAAAGAGCTTTCTAAATACAGAATGAAGGGGGGGAATCCGTACTTCCTCATCCTAGGTGTGCGACTCTTCCTCATCTTCCCGCTGGAGCTGCTCAATGAGCTGCTGCCTCTCTGCCGCTTGGCGCAGCCGCATCATCACCAAGCTCTCGTAGTCTCGCTCCGAGACCACCGATGTCTAGGGGCAGAAAAGAAACACGACTTGGAAAAAACACGTTACACATCCCAGGTCCCGACTCCCCACAGGGAAAGCTCCTCTTTGCTCCTCCTCTCTGCTGCTGCGCGCGGGAGCGACCGGCACATCAGCCAAGCGCTGATTGCAGCCTCTGCCCAAGAAACGTGGGTTGCAGATGACAACTGCTATCTCAGAGCAAAGTGGTGGCTTTGGCACTCGGCTTTTCAAAGCAATTCAGCATTAGTAGCAATTTCCTAGCAATTTCCAAGGCACTCAAAGCACTGCAACACTTGGAAACATCCCTCTTACTTGCTTCAACATCCAAGTTAGGAATAAAGTAATATGGACAAAAAGAACAGGAAAATTTAATGTTTGTTTTCCTAGGAACTGGATTTGGTGGTGAGGAAAAGCCACTAGCAGGGCAAGTGCAAATCTGATACTAAATACCAGCAAAGCAGTTGCTTGAGCTGCAGAAAGACAGTTGTGAAGACAAAGTAAAAGCCACGATAACCTGGAAATTCCTCGGAGCCTGAGAAATGAGGAGCTTAATACATTGTAAGGGACAGCTTAGCAACTGCATGAAGGAACTAACCTTCTGGTATTGAGCAGCACGGAATTCACAGTGTCTGAGGGAGAGCCAGACTGTATCAGTGGCAGAACTAGGTTTCTTCAAAGCTTCTGGCCATTAACCACAGATACTTACTGTCATCTGCCTGGCTGAATGAACTAGTCTACATGAGACTGATGCAGATGAGTCACCCGTACAAACCTGAATCACTGCTTCACACTCTGCCTTTAAATTTAAAGCAGACAAGAGATCACTTGCCCTGCCTTTCAGGAGCCCTGCTGGTGCACGAAGCCACCAGAAGTGACAGCAGGAAGAGAGAGCACCAAGAGCAGAGTCACACTGGGACCGGCTACGAGTCGACTTTCGTGTTGGTGGTTCTCAAGCAATCTGGATGTCTCCGAGGGAGCTTTGCCTTCTCCCGAGGCAGCGTGTGGGCTGATGCTCCGCCGCTCCACACACCTACTTCCTGCAATCCTGGCAATTACCAATAGTGTAAAACCCAGTTTCTGACGTGGCTGACTCAGCAAGGGCTTGGCTCAAAACAAATACGTACGCACAAGGAACTGCAGCCTGGGAAGCTCTGACAGGAGGCAAATGAAGGCAAAGAGGCACGGTGGATTTCTAGGGTCCTGGGTCCCACCCGGCTGAGCTGTCTCCAGCGCTGTTATCCCAACAACAGCTCATTGCACCGGTGGTTGCAGTCCTCTCCAAGTGCTCCAGCAGCTTCTTCTCTGTTGGACTTGGGTGCTGCTCCCGCACAAAGTAAGTCTTTATTTTGCATTTGTTTTTCCTAACGCTAGCTCCTTGTTGGCTCTGCTGCTTGTGAAATTTCCATTCATCTCTGTTTTCCTTGGGTTTCCTTCCGTGCGACCGAGTCACCAGCTCCCTTCCCAACCACCTCCTGGAATTTTTATGCCGTGCCCTTCTCCGTGAAGGTGGCTGGTTACCATGGTACCAAAGTGCCCTTCTGTTCGGGATGCGAGATTAAATCTGTTCTCATGGTGACTGTGCTGCTCTCCACCAGCCTCCTTCTGCAGCACAGATCCAGCCGGCTCATTCCTTCCCTGCTGAAGAGAAAGGCTCCCTAATACCCGATACGCCACCTGCTCGCTCGCAGAGGGGTGTAGCGTGAAGAGGTCGGTATTTCCTGCAATACCAGCCTCTTTGTTTTCCTTCCAGCTACGGGCACAAGGAAGGAAGAGGTTGTTCCTGTTCCGTGCAACTCGGTGCTGATCCTGCGACTGAAGCCCAGCATCTCACTGCAGAGCAGCCAGCAGCTCCCTTCTTTTCGTTGCCTTTCCTCAGCATGGATACGTGGCGGAGAGGGTCCATTAAGTCCACCACGTTCTTCAGGCGCTTCTCGCTCAGGAGGCACAAAAAGCTGGGCAACCAGGTCATCATCCTCAACCAGAACAGCCACACGCTGGACAACGACGGACAGTGCCAGAAGAGGGAACGCTTACGGGATCTGAAGGACAAGTCTGATTACCTGTCCTATCAGAGTGAGCAAAACCTGGCCAAGGCACAAGCACCTCCCAAGCCTCCCCGGCTCTACCTGGACAGTTCCAGCTGTCCCAACATCATTGATCACACAGATTCTCACCCTGACATCTCCTTTTCTGGTGCTGCTCATCAATACCACAAAGCCACTCAAACTCAATTCCACAGGGATCAGGCTTCAGACTGTGGGGCCGCAGAGGTGGGTTCCCAGAGCGGCACGCCTCCCTCCGACCTATCCGATCCCTTTCTGTCCTTCAAAGTGGATTTGGGGCTATCGCTTCTCGAGGATGTCCTGCAGACCCTCAGAAAACAGAATCCAAGAGATTATGCCATCTGAAGATACTTGCCACTCAATATATCCCATTTGCCTACTGACACTGCCAGTTTCTCTAGTCCTGGCGAGAGGAGGGACGCTGCAGTGTCCCCGTTCCAAGTGGCCTGTTTCGTTGTTCCTGCCTGACCCCTCACAGACTGTCCTCGCTCCGGAGCCCCTTGGAGCAGAGCTGTCAGGCTGCACGCCCAGATGACAGAGGGCTCCTGGAGCCTCACCCAGGAGCTTCCGTCCTCGGCAGAGGGACCTTTCTAATCTTGACCGTGCACCTTCTCCTCATGGAAGAATGACCCTGCTTGGCAAGGGACTCGTCTGGGGGATGTGGCTGCAACTGTTTGTGGCACGGACAGAGAGGGATGTGGCAAACACTGGAAAGGGAACAGCCAAGCTGCTATCTTAAAGCCACAGCTATAGCAAGGAGCAAGAAACAGATACTGCTGTTTTTTTTTCTCCTATCATATTTTGGATGCAGAAGTCAAAGATATTCCTTATTTTTTTTCTTCTCCTTGTGGCTTTCTCTTCCCCTAATTCAAGTGCAGATGCCACTTCCAGCCTGCAAACAGGTAAGCATCCCTAAAAGCTCAAAAAAACCAACAAGAGCATTTTATGTGTCTGTTATCAGGAGAATGGCCTCTAGACACTGCTGCTTGAAGCATGCGCTGACCTACCAGCTGTACAGATGTCAAAGAATAAACGTGTCTGTGACTGGACGTGTCTCGTTGCCTCCTTCTGTTGGTAGCAAGCCAGAAAAACAAGAAGCCTGGCATCAAGAGCACGGATCCCTTGATCTGTAACGACCAAGGCCTGTCCTCTCTGGTTCCTCAGGTTTTCCCAAGGCGGGTGCAGAAGGAGGGGGCTGCTGGTTTTGTGCATGGGGAGAGGGCTGGTGCTGCTGGCAGGCTGCTCTCCTCCTCCGAGCAGGAGGGCACATGCAAGGCTCAGAGTCAAGACTAGCTGGGCTGAACCCAGCTCCTCAGCTGCAAGCTGGAGAGCAGGAGGAGCTCGGACTGGCTGACAGGGCTTTAGGCAGCGCCAGGATGGGCTGTTTAAACGTCAGTGTAGAAGCTCCTGGGCTACCAAGCCTTAGCTTAGACCTGGATCACTTGCCAGGGCTAGTTGAAATAAACAAAAAACCAAGCCCCCATATCCTCCCTTCACCCCTGTGAAGGAAAACAGCAGGTAGATAATTACAAGCTTTGGGAGGAGGCAACAGTAATGTGCAGAGACATTCCATGATGTCCAAGATACAAGGAGCCCTTAACCTGCCAAATTCACGGCAGCTGGAAAGGCAGATAATGTGAGCCAAGCTTGCTGCAACCCCAAGGAGCTCAGGGAAGATGCAACACAGCACCAGAGCGAAAGCTTTTCTCAGCAAGCTGGGGCAGATGCCCCAAACAAGTGGCAGGACAACACCAGGACTAAAGATGCTTCTTAGGAAGGAGTACTTCATGCTGCTGGAGTGGCAAGCTAGGTTCTTCATAGTGTTATGCCTCTGTGCTGTGCCCTGAACCACCCAGGGGCACCGGATGGCAACCAAACAGTCACTGCTGTCAGCCCAGGGGTGACCACAGCCAAATTACAGCTCTTAGAGTCGAAGTACAACTCTCCCCTTTTGCTCTGGCAGCTCTCCAGGAGCTGCAGGACACTGCCTGTCCTTGGCTGTGTGAGGAAACAACGCAGCAAGGACTAGAGGGACCAATACTCTCTTCTCACAGCGGGGTCCTTCAGGAATTTCAGCTGGGATCTGCTCCCAGCAGCTGCCATGGTTGAGGGCGCGCGAGCTCTCGGTTATTTGAGGATCACTGTGCGCCGCTCTTGGCCGGCGCCCCACGGCAGGGCTTCAGGCAGCTCGGAAGCAGACGAGGAGCATGTGTTGCCATGAGAACATTGCAGCTCCCGGGCTGCCTGTGAAGGGGAGGAAGCTGCACTGGCACAGACAGGAACAAACAGGGGGTGGAATCAGACAGGAATAGGAGCTATCTGGGAGAAGCGGAAAGCGGGCAGCTTGGAAGGCACCTGTGCTGAAAGTGAACCTGAAAGTGAGAACGTGGTCCTTGATGGATAGGAAGCCAGACTGGATATGAAAGGAGAAGGTGAGGAACAGATCAGGGCAGTGGCAGAAGGAAGGTCTCTGAATGTTGTCATCTTGCATAGAAGTGAGGAGCTAGGGAGGAAAACTTCAATTCATTCATCTGGTTCTACACTGCGCATGAAGATCCACTCAGCTCTGCTTCCTTGGCCTACTGGGCTCTGCTGACAGAACTGCTCTTGCTAGGTCCTCTGAGAAACAAGGCTGCTGAAGGACAGGCTGTTTAGAAAATGTGCATCCC
>JAUBOD010001076.1:808321-820975 GCA_032353885.1 Nothura maculosa | reverse complement strand
AGTCTGCAAAAGAAAGACATTAAGACAAAATGTAAAATTATAAATTGTTTTGCTATTGATACCTCTGACTTAAGGCTTATGCGCTAGGCATGAACACTGCTGAAGTGCAGTTATTCTGCTAAATACTGCATTGGCCTAATTGACTTCATGGGGATGTTGTTGTCCCACTTGCTAAGAGGGGTTTGCATTCATAGCCCTTAAGGGCATGAAGTGCATGTGGCCCTGTGCACCCAGGGGGTCACTCTGCCTTGAAAGGTGCATTTCCCCAAAAGCCTTTAGGAAGGCTGCTCAAAGCGAGTGTTTTTCTGCGTACCCCTGGAAGCCTTTGAAGTAGGGATCTGGCCTGCAGTTCCTCTTCTCTAGCCAGAGGCTGGAAAAGTCCAGGATCCGGTTCAGGGAGTCGGTGGGAAATCCACTTCAAAGACATGTGCAGAAAACTTTACCCGTGCAAGCAAGGCACTGCAGCAATGTCTGAATGGTGTGTGAAAGGCTTTTGCAAGCAGGCTTTTCAAAACTTGATGAAATGTTGCCAAAATGGCTCTAATGAGGTTGCAGTAAGTTTTAAGATGTTAGAAACAACGGAGCAGTGGCCAGCACGTAGGGCTGAGTCTTACCTTAAGCATTAGGTAGCTGGGGAGAGTGATTTATATTAACCGTGGAGGTGGAAACCTTAGCAGGTATTGGGTTCAATGGTAGAGAAGGACTTTGGCTGCAAGGCAGGTGGAGCTGCTGGGTTTGTCATTATGTTCCTAGGTGGGCTAAGTCCATTAAGGCTTTGCTGTTTCCCTTCCTGGCAACTGGAATGTGTATATGCCTATATACACATAGGGAAGGGAATGGGCAACGACTCAGCTTGCATCACTTGCATAGGGAAGGGAATAGGCAACGACTCAGCTTGTGTTTCTGAGGCGAGGGCTGAGTTAGTTAGGTGAGATGATGTTTCATGTTAGGGTTAGGGCGTCAGTTGCTCTTGACCCAAGCTGATGCAACAAGAGATGTTGCTTTCTCTGTCCTTCAGAGCAAATGTTAAGTGTAAATGGGGTAATTTTTACAGTGCAGACACCCTACTGAAGTAGAAAATATGAGGATGCACCATGGCTAGCTCAAAATCTGTTATGACCTGCCTATCCAGAGCAGCTCTCTTGCTTTCTCCATACACAGGAAGCTGAGATCTTCCTGTTGGGCTTTGAAGAGCTGCTGATGTGCTGGGATGAGATGGGTCTTGCTGGTGGTAGGGACGATGTTGGGGCAGGACAGCAGTGAAAAAGCTTCAGAAGTCCAGGTTGGACCATGCTGTGATGTGCCTTGTGATTTGTGCTAATTAAACAGGGGACAATATAACTTGGTTAATCTGGTTTTTATTTATTTTTTTATTATTATTAGTGGCTTTAAATGTTAACTTTGCCATGTTTGGATTGCTCACTGCAAAGCTGATGCCCTTTGTCCTAGTAAGTGGTGTGAAAATCCGTTAATATCTGTAGTAGTCCCAGATATTCTGATAGAATGATTAATTTGGTCATGGGCTGATTTATCTTCAGAGAAGGATTTGACTATGGTAGATGTTCAGAGTATGCCTCAAGTCACAAAAACAACACGTCAAGTACTTGTTTGCTGGGTAAATATTGGTTGCTCTTTGCTTTTTACCTTGCGTACTAAATGAGACATGGGCCCTCTGGAAAATGGCATGCTTGATCCTGTAATTAAGCAGGGTTTGGGGATGTGTGTCCCTGGAGGGCTGAGCCTGTGAAGCTCCAGCCCTGATGTTTGTCAAATCCCCTGTTTGTTTTTGTTGTTTTAATGGAAACAAGATTGTAATCTATTTTGTGCGTGTGATTTTGTTATTTGTTTGGCAATGAAGAAATTAAGGATTTTTTTCCCCCTTATTCTGCAAAACTGACCGTCTGCAGAAGGGGGAATGATCTGGCACCAGAATAAGGGCAGCTGAGTAAGATGAGATGAATCATCTTCAATTGGAGGAAATCATGGGTTGCATGAGAAGCATTGAGCACTGCCCATTAGAAGCATCTGAAGAGAGGAGCTCCTGGTGGGTTTTGCAGTGACCCCATACACCTCTCCAGCCTTGGCGGTGTTTAGAGTTGGACTTCCGTTAGGAGCTAGGAAGAGCATTAACCCAACATACCAGTAAGGAGATACAACCTGTATGTGTAATCTGGGGTAGCACTGGAAATTTAGCTGCACTAAACCCCAGGGAACCATTTCTACTTTTCTTTTTTGTTGCTTCCCTCTGTGACTTGATGTTTTTGGAGGCTTGCCGTCACATTGGTAGCAATTGGGGAGGTATTCTGGGCACGCGCTGCCTCTGTGCTCAGCAGTTATTTTTGCTTTCTTGGGAGACAGTAACTGTGCTGCTTGTCTGTCTTCATTGCCACAGTTTGGATGTGCAGGGGGCAGGGGGAGAAGCACTTTGGGGCTTCTGTAGTGTGCTGAAAGTCCTGAAATTGGGACAAGCTTCCTTACCATGAAAGCAGGTTGGTTTGGGTAACATCAACTCGATCTGTTCTTACTCTATCCTCATTGGAACAAAAAAAGGCAGCAAAAACAAGTCTTTTTCCTGGAAAGGATGTTGACAAGCAGATGCACCCCAAGCATTGTTTTCTACTGCACTTGGTCGGGTTTAGTTAACAATTTTTAATATGCTGCTACCTACTTGATAAGAATATTTGTGTGTCCTGCTAGACCTCTAGCTAGGTGCTATGCCTGCAACCTAAGACAAACTGATATTCTTGCCTTCATTTAAAAACATAGGGCGCTGCTTGACTGTTTTGAAAGGTTTCCCCTCTTTGAGGGACATGACAGGCATAAGGGGACCTAATGCAAGAGCCAGGCCTGGCCTGCTTCCTGTGGTCCCTGCTGTCATGAATGGTCCTGCAGTGATAAAAACGAGATGCTACTTGAGGCATCAACCTGTTTCTTTGCCAAACTCGAGATTAATCTCACCACCTGCAGTGAGAGTGTATAAATGGCTTGAGGAGGGCATTTTTTTCTCTTATTATTCATTTTGGCTACATAAATGGTGTACAGGCCTGTCATGCTGGGTTGGCTGGTGGTGTTATGTTGTGTGATTGCCCTGCCTTTTGTGGGCTATTCAGTGAGACAAAGTGCAGTACCTTAGGCTTATTTTTATAGAGGAGGACAAAGAAAAGAGTGGTTTGGGTACCTGCTGTCCACTGAAACATCCATCTAACTCAGCAGTGCTGTTGGTTTGGTGCCTGCTAAAAGAGCAAAGCTGCTTCTGTAACTGCAATGGCTGAGGGTGCTGCAAATTGCTGTTTTGAGGCAATAATCCAGAGCTGAACCCTTGTGTTTTGGCTCCCTGAAAAATTATGTTATATTCTTTTCCCTGTCTTCCCTCCCTGCGTGATAACAGGTTTCTTCTATGACTACAGCTGAGTTTCCTATTGGCCTCCTGTGCTATAAATAGAAAAATAGCACATGGAAAAAAAAAAGTATAGGATCACAGCAGTTACACAGATGACTTTACTGAGCTGGTGCTTCCCTGGCAGGTACAGGCAGTGGCTTGCTTTGAAGCCATGAGCTTCCCTGTTTGCCTTGATGGGAACAGATGCCTCCTGCTGTAGGAGAGTTGGTGTTATGAAGGTTAGTTGTGTTGCTTTTTTGCTTCTTTTTTTTTTTCCCTTCTTTTCTTTCCATGGTCAACTGGAAGGCAACAAGATTGCTCTTAGTGTGTAGTAAATATCAAGCTTGGTGGTGGGTGTTTTGTGGTGTGGGCTTCTGTTGCAAGCCAGTGTTGACCAGGAGAATGGAGATGTGGTTCCTGCTCCCCATGCCACATAAAAGGCTGAATGGAGCTTTGGATCATCTTGGGAGCCAGGGAATATATCCCATTCTAGGGAGTGGAGTGGGATGAGCCTGCCATGGTGCAGTGCTCCTTGGTGTGTGGAGGCCCCTGCAGGTCAGTGGAGCAATATGGCCTTAAAAGATGGTGCTGGAGGAATAATATGATGGACACCAGAGGCTTGGAGGCATCATGTTGTGCTTCCTCGAGGCTCCCTTTTGAGGGAGTCTGAGCCCACCGAATCCGACTCAATTGCCAGAATCTCCTAAGGAAAAAGGGGGAAGTTGTTGGGGCTTGAATCAATTAGAAAATTGAGGTTTCCTTGATAACAACATTGCCCATGTGTTTGGAAGTCCTGATCCTTTTGGCCTTTTGTTCTCTGATCCTGGCAGTGCTTTTAATGCTCTTTGATGCCTTGTGAGTGCCAGCTTGCGGCTGGGATATTGTGCCTTGCTAGCTCTGTGCCATCCTAATTGTTTCAAAATGTGTTCATTAAAAAAAAGTAAACACTGGTGGTGGTGTTATTGCTAATGGCAAGAAATATATATATAAAAAAAACCAAGGGACACATGCGGCAGCTCTATTTAAATAAAAACCTCTTTGCAGAAACAAAGGCTTATGGAGCAAAAGGGAGCTTTTAGTACCCTGAGCACGTTTGCTGTTATGGATGAACCCACAGCAATGGATGCTATCAAAGTTGTCATATTTTATTCATGAGTTGTGGTGTGCTCGGATGAAATAAGAAAAGCAACGCTCCAAATCATAATTATGGCGTAAAAAGATAAAACAGTTATTATAGTGACATTTCTGAAAATTCTTGGGTGTCTCTATTCATGTAGCACTTGCAGAGAATGACTAAGTGCATTGGCTGTATTTATGGGTTTGTGGGATGTGTGTGTGTGTGGAGTGCTTCACAAATACCGAATTTATATATATATGTTTGGGGGAAATACACAAATATGTGCTTATGTGTGTTCCAAGGAACACAGGCACCTCGAATATTGAATATAAATGTAATTGTGAAGAGGCTGACAGCGGAAATTATGCCTTGGTAGAGAAGGGCTTTGACAAATGTATTGCCTCCCCATGCTATTATCATGCAGTTAATAAATAAAACAGACACCTGAGATTTAATTTGTTTTAACAATAATGTGAAAGTGATTTTTCTGTGACAAAGAAAACATAGGGTAGAATTAATTCATGAAGCACGTGTTTTAATGCTTGCACAAATCTCACAGACCAGGGAAAATGCATAAGATTTTGAGCAGCAAAGGACCTACGTGCTTTAAAAGTAATTAAAACACAATTTAAAGTGTCAGATCTTCTGACTTTGAACGAAGAGAGCACTTCAGTCTATGTTTACTTTGAAGTTCATGGGGAATTTCGTTGTCTTGAGTTGGATTATTCACCTGGTTGAAGGCTTTGGTGGCCTGGAAACTCAAACCTGTGTGTTGGAGAGGGTCTGGCTGCTGCAAGGAGCGCTAGGTGCTGTATTTGCTCCCTGAAAGTGAAGGAACTGTTGGATTTCTGTTTGCTGGAACTTGCCTCTGGAAATACAGTAACCTTGCTCTGAACTAGGCTGCTGAAATGGGCAGTGCTCCTGGATGGGCAGTATGTGTGAAATAAGTCAGAAGCCACCACTTCTTCCCTGTGTTTTGCATGCCTGTTTCTTAGGCTTTGCAGAGTTCAGTGCCAGTTTGGAAAATAGTTATAGGAACTGGCTAGTTGCAGGGAGGTGCAACCTTGCCTCCAACAGCAGGGAAAGCCCTTATCCCCGACTCCTAAACTAATGAACTAACAAGGCATGTAATTGGATTAACTCGCACGATTTAAGAGCAGAGGATGTGCCTTGAGTCCTAGCGTGGCATCTCCACCAGTTTAGGTGAAAAAGGGATCAACCACTCGCAGGCAGCCTTGGTTTCAGTGCAAGATCCCTGAGGAGGCAGCTTGGGGAGTGTGAGCCCTGTGGTCACCTAAAACCTCAACGGGGTTTGCGGATGTGTGGGGTGCAACGTGTGTGAGGTGCAAAAAACGGCTTGGAACCCTCTCCGTGTTGTGGATTGATGGAGTTGGGCTCCGTGGTGCTGATGGAGTGACACGAAGATGTCGCCTCCTTGACAGCTACATAATTAATACGGGAGCGGTCTCCCTTGCTGGCGCTCACGTCCCAGCAATTTTCCCCGAGCGAGGAGGTGCAACGTTAATCCACTAAACGAACTAAATTACTGGTTAGTTAGAGAAGCTGTGATTTGATAAGTGGGTCTCGGTGATTTCTCGGGGACTTGAAATCCTGCCCTCCCTGGCATGTGCAGCTCGAGGCCTTGGTTTACTGTGGCCTCCTTAGTGCTGGGGAACACACATATAATTTGAAATGCTAGGTTAATTTTGCTAGGAGAGACCTGGTTATAAACTAATACACAGAAGTGTACATCAAAATGACAGCAGTATAAACATTTACAGCCAAAGGAGTTTTGCATCCTGCAAAAAGGGGTTTCTACTGGATTATGCTGTATTTTCTCCCACACTTTCTCTAATCGAGCTGCTTTTGCTGTATAGCCATGAGAACTTACCTTTGCAACATGAGCTGTTCACCCTGGTAATTGCTCCAACCTCTAATTTAATGAAAACCCATTAAACCGAAACAATAATTAAAATGAGACATCATCTCTGTAGGAGGCTTGCATATTAAAATCACGGAGCATTTCGCTGCAGACAGGTCTTATTCTCCAGAAACAGCGTTTGGAGCAACATGTAGGGAAAAAAAAAGGTGATTTATAGCAAATAATCGTAATTTTGAAAGCTGTGTTGTTGAACATGGTTTCCTACTGTTCGTTACTGAGTGGAACGAGTAACGCAAAAGCAAATAAAGGATTGAATGTGTTTCCACTCGTGTGGATATAGTGAAGTGGCAGAGATGCGCAGTGGGCAAGGACCTGCCTCTGAGGGAAGTGTTGCAAGGTCTTTTTCTTTTTTCTCCTCTTTGAATAAGGACATATTTGTATGAATTTTGTCCCTATAACCTGTTTTAAAAATGAGTATTATTAGGTGAAGGTTTTTTTTGCTGCTGGTAGGTGGCAGGGACAAGTAGGTGAGGTGCTGAGTGCTGCCTATACCAAGGTAAAAACCACTATGTTGGGATATCTGTTTCTGAAGTTCGTCATTGAAATCCAGGGTCTCTGTAGAGTTAAATATTTCCTTGGTCCAGAGCTCCTGCACCAAGGTTGTCTTGAAAGCCCAGTGAAACCAAGAGCTTCAAAATGTTTGAAGTTTCCCCCAAAAGTGGCTGCTTTTCCTACTGAAGCAGCGAAGGAAAAGCCCATTTGAGCAAGCTGGCAGGGTGACAAAACCTACTGCTTGTTTCAAAAAACATGAGTTCATTTAGGACTAAATTATACTATTTTTCTCCCTCTCTCCTGGAAGTGTGTATTAGAGGCATGATTTCCCAGCTGGCTTGGGATTGAGCTCCTAAGAACTCCTGCACAGAACTGCACAGCTTCCAATCTTGGCCAGCATGGTTGTGCTTCCCTTGGTATCATGGGCCTTTGACACTGCTTATAATATTAAAGTTGAGAAAACTTTGCCTATTCCAACAGATTTTTCCCCTTCTCTCAACTCATTTTCTTTTCTGTCACAGTAAGGGACCGTATATTTCACCATGTCTTTTCATTTTCAAAAGGCTGTTCTGTGGCTTTCGATAGGGAAGAAGTCACTGTGATGTGAGTGGTGCAGCATTTAGTGTAGAGAAACAACATAAGCAAACATTCAAAAAAAGACATAAAAATCCCCAATTTGCTGTCAGCTGAAACAGGTTCAATTCCTTGGGATTCAACAAAACAAGTTGTGCAAAATGCCTGTTAAAGCTTATTGGGGGGTGAGTAGCTAGTGGGTGGTGAGCAGGCTGGGAGCATCGTCCTGAGCAGGTCGCTTGTGGAGAGGGTTTGGGCCTGTTGGTGCTTTCCAATAATCACTGTGGGCCTTGCTTTGACTCCTTTTATTTTGGAGATGTTATGGTATGCTTAAAGCAACGAGCTCAGGCAGCTGCTACTGCAAATTAAAAAAATAAAATCCTGCAGGAGGGCATCTGACAGTCACAGCTATTGTGATTTTTCTTTTGCTGAGGTTGTGTTATTGCTTGAATGGAGAAGCAGCACTGTATAAACCTATATCCTTCTATACTATGTGGGAAATACGGTGTTTCATTACCAGCAGACAGTTATTTTTATGGAGAACGTAAAGAAAATCTCCCCCTCGAGGCACCTGTGCTGAGGGGGTGTTTATTTTTGAGAGTCTGAGGATCAGCCTGGTGTTTTCTTCTGATCTGATTGTGGTTAAGGAGCCCAGTGTTTCTGTGTGGGGTTTGGTGCCTGTGTGGGGGGGACAGATAAGCTAAACTCTTTAGAGCAGGATGTCAAAAACCCCCTGCTGGTGTCTGGGACAAATCTGTGCTGCTTTGGCTGAGTCAGGTTTTAAAAACCTTGATGGAGGAGGCAGCATTGTGGGCAGTAATCAGGTTTGCTAGGTGGGCCAGGCAAAGAGTATGATATAGATAATAAAGTGGTAATAATGATCCAAGGCAGACCCAGTTGTCTGCGATTTCTCCCCCTTGCTCCTTAATCCCCTCCATAGGGATGGTTTATTGTGAATAAAAGCCTTGGGGTGAAGATGAAGGCAGTAGGTGAGGAGGTAGGAGATGGAATGAAGTGCTACTGTGGGACACAGGCAGGATGAGCAAGGCTACAATATTTTTATCTCCTTGGTCATGCGTGAGTTTTAATAAATATTGCATGAGCTGTCATACCTTGCTTGTTTAAATTGAGAAATCCCAGAAATGGTGGCTTGCCAGTGTGCCTTGTATTTCTTCTGAGGACAGAAGCCCAGCTGTAGAGCATTATTAGCCATAATATCTTGCTCAGTGCAAAGACAGGTTTCCTCTGGGGAAACGATGGAGTTGAGAGAGCTGAAATAGGAGCTTGGTGAGTTGGGGAAGTCGGGGCCCAAGACCCTCCTGAAATTAGGAGCCAATTTATCTGGCTGTTACAGATCTTAGTCGCAGGGACTCGAGCAGCGACTGCTTTCAGGCTTATCTGTTGGCAAATCAGTAGCCGTAGGCTTGTCAAGGGGACAAGCACAGGCCGGGGGCATTGGGCTGGACAGTGAGGGCAGTGGTGGCTGCTTCCCCAGCATGCAAAACACCAACTGTGACATGAAAAGTGCAGTCTGAATTTTTCCAGCTTGGTATTTTCACTAAACTGTTATTTCCCTTCTCTTAAATGGAATTCTTAGATGTGGAAAGGGAAATCCACGCTGCGCCACACGTGACGGAGAAGCTCATCCAGCTCTTCCGGAATAAAAGCGAGTTCACGTTTCTGGCCACCCTGCAGCAGAAGGCAGCGACGTCGGGAGTTATCCTGTCGATTCGGGAGCTGGAGCACAGGTAAGAGCAGCTTGCTGGTTCATGGAAGTAAAGCTTAGTCTCCAGCTTCGTGTTAAACTCTACCTCATTTTGCTTTAAAATAATTGGTGTGTTTTATTTGATGTCAGTCGTTTAAATGAAGTCTTAAGAACAGCTTCTGTGCAGTGGTGCCTATGTTGGAGTACAATATATGCTTACTTTATTTTTGATTTTTGTTAGCAGCATAAGGTGAGGGAAGAAAAGAATCCTGTCATTAGATATTAGTGTCAGATGTCAATGTCTATCTCCCAAAAGAGTACCTTGTATTATAGGTCATAGTAATTCTGTGGGTGTTCTGATGTTTCAAAGGGCTTGTTGGGTCAAATGCTCTCCTGCAATCTTGGATTGCTTGGGACATGCTTCCTTTTCTGTAATTTCTTAGTCCCTGAAGGACTATTAGAGCCTGTTGACTTCCTGCTGTTCTTCAAATAATAGGATGATCTTTGGTTGCTACTCCATCAAATCAAATAGCAGTTCTGCACTGTGCTGCTTAGGAGAAATTGGATTTGGAATTTAGCTTTGGTAATTTGGATTTGGAATTTTAGCTTTGTTAATTTGTGACCTATGTCACAACTGGTAGCCCCATTTCTTACCTTTGGGAAAACATGTGAAGGAAAAGGGGCTTTATTTGTGCAGAGATTTGCTTTTTGCCCATGTATCAAGGGCCTGGGTTATATGTGGGCTACATATGGTTATATTAGTGTGTGTATTTTTTAATACATATATAGTTGTAGGCTAGGCTGCTGGTCTCACTTAAATCTAAGGAATTCAATGTACTAATCAACATGTTTAATCTGTGTTCCTTAAGGCAGCTCAAATAGGCATGTCCAGGGCTGCTAATGACTGCTCTGACCTTTAGCATTTGAATGTCAGGTGGATTAGTGCAATTTGCTGGACTTGCTGCATGTCACTTGAAAGCTGAGGCCGTGTTTGTCACCCCAGTGTCTTAGGCTGTTGCCTAGACCTGGCTGAGAATGGTGCTTTCAAGCCCTTAGCTCTGGGATGACAGAAGTTAAGTGGCTCAAAATGGAGAAAATAGCTGTAACCATGATAAGGAGTAGAGAGCAAAGATTTGGGGCATAAAGGTTTGTATAATGCACTGCTGAAGGGTTCCTTGGTCACATTAGGATCAATGTAATAGCAGCACTTTGAGCTTTTTTAATATTGTTCCACCTATGCAGGTCCCTCGGTTCCTTAGCCTCACGTGTGAGCTGAGGAGATTGCAGGCCCCTGCCTTGCTCGTGTTTCATTTCTCCAGTGAACATTATTATGAGTTTATTTCCCATTAATGGCAGGGAACTCTGAAACCAAGATGTGTAGGATGTTTTAAAAATAGGCATGTAAATGGACACTGTGTTTTGAATAACCAAACATAACAGAAGACGATGAATGCAATAAGTCAGTCATTCAAATTAAGCTGTTATATTACACTAAAAGGCTATTTCACAATGTTTAGAAATCAGTTGATTTATATCATTTGCTGGATAGGTTTGTAGTGTGTAGAAGATGATAGGGGTGTCTTTTGATGTTAAGTCTTGGTGAATCAGTTTCATGATAAAGATTGTTTTCATGATCCAATTATACTAACCTGCAGGTTAAGTGATAATCTCATACCAGATGGACAAAGATGTTACTTGAGGGTATGGATGGGTAGGGACTCATTTCTTAGGAGAATAAAGCGAGTCCTCTTGTTTTTAGGAGAAAGCTTTTGAGTTGTCTGAATAGGTAGAGGTTGTGAGGAGACATCCAAGAGACTTGCAAAAGTCCACTGAAATACTTGAAATCCCACTTTGTTTCAGCAGAGATACTAATACAGCTTAATTTGGAGGGCTCTGCTTGCTCTGCACATGTTCAGGCTTTGCATGGTCCAGAGCCTGAGAAAATGGATGGGTTAATGAGATATTGATAGCTCCTTTCTTCTGCTGGCCAAGATCTGTGTTCTGAAATCTGTCAAGCTGTCAAGGACACTCAGCTACCTGAATTTCCCTTCTGTGAAATATTGGATGTCACCAGAAGAGTCAACTCTGATATTCCGGCCAGTCTGAGGCACAGCTGAAGAACAGTCGACTTCGGTAGTCTTTCCTTTTCTTGTTGATGAGAGCTATTGGCCCCAAACAAAACATGAAAGTCAGAGCCTCCTATATGATACATTAAATCTCAACCTGTATGATGCCCACAAGGTATGGCAATGAGTAGAAAAGGGATTTGGTTACGTAGAACATAGAGTTTTAGTATCTGGAAATGAGTAAGAAAATGGGAAAAGAATGGCAAGAGGCTCCTGTTCCCAATCTCGTTGCCAACTTAAAACTTCCAGATAGTTTCCTGCCCCACCTTTCCGCCCTTAAATGTTGTTGCTGCATGTATTTCTTTTGAGGTAGCTACCATTAGACCGCTGCCCATGAATGAAGCCTGTTAATTGCAGATTATCAGGAAGAATTGAGTTCAGAGCAAGCTTTTTTTGCTGTGGATGTGCCTGAACTCCCCCCGAAATCCAATGGGTAGCACCAGTGTGCACCTCTTAAGCTTGTGGTAGTCACCTAAGAAGGAAATGCAGCCTTTCCACTGTATAGGTACACCCTAAAAACAAAGTATTTGGCAACCAAGTTGCTGTGTGGCCAAGGCTGTGAGGTACCTGGTCTGCATCAAGTTTCCTAATATTTCCTCAGGCAAAATTTCCATTGACTTTCTGGGATGTGAACTTGGGTATTTCCTTGCAAAATGTGCAGAAGTGAACCAGTGAGCAGAATGGTTCTGGCCAGCAAGTGCTTCTCATAGGAAATAATTGACCAATTCCCTGAGATATTAGTCTGTGCAATTGTCAAGGTGTGTGAGACCCGTGTGGATTTCAGATTACAGGGATGTAATGTGTTTGATTAAAAGTACAGAAGAGTAACAAGCTCATTAAATTAAACACTGTCACTTAACTAATGAAAAGAAATCTATGCAAGTGGCTTCCGACCTTAATTGAAAACCTGAAAAATTGGATTTACCCTTTGTTATCTTTTAGACCTTTCTCTCCAACATGTTTATACACATATTGGGTTCTGAGATGCCCATTATCAAAAAAGGAAGGAAGAAACCCCTGCAAGGGTGGCCATTTACCTTCTTCCTTCAAGGTAAAGGCGATGTCTTCATTAATATTTATACATAGAATTCCTAAATTGGCAAGCTGGCCAGAGAATATGAAGATCCTGCCTTATTTCTGTCCCTCTGGAGTGATGTGGTGCTGATGCATCTCAGCCTGCACTGAGCTGTGAGAGGAACTACTTTTTTTTCCAGATATTTCATATTTTTCCCCTGTCCTCTTAGGAGGTCAGCCCAGGAGCAATATGTGCGGGTCCCCCAGGAACCTTCTTCAATGTGTTGAGTGACTCTGCTAGCAGGT
>JAUBOD010001076.1:781541-807102 GCA_032353885.1 Nothura maculosa | reverse complement strand
GTTGCTTGTTTCAGCATTGCCTCCTGTTGCTCTAGGGTTTCTGCTAGGTTATGCTTTACAAAGCCAAGCTGGTGGCCTTCAGGGAGCTCTTCAGGGGCTCCTCACACTGCAACTGCACCTTTCTTTGCTGTGGATGCAGATGTTGCCCAAGAGTTGGGTGATTTAAGGGTGGTGATGGATGGAGAAGTTGCTCAGTTCCTGTATTTTGCCCTGCAAGATTTCTACCAGATGAGCTTCTTGGGTTGAAATGTCACATTGCAATGGGATGGCTAAGTCTGATGTGAAGGATGATGATGGGGAGGCAGAGAGGTGAGCAGAGATGTCCCAAAAGGTGGTGGTTACACTAAACTGCATCCTCTACTGCCAGATCAATCCCTCCTTTTTTTGAAGGAGCTTAAGTCAAACTTGCAACTGCTGCTTCACTGGGTGGTTCTTCCTGGCAGATATCTTCTTTTAGCAGAGATGTCTTGGTTCTTGCAGGTGATGTGTGTGGTCTTCTGATGGCAAGGTGCAAGGAGTCACCTTAGAGTCCTGACTTCAGGCTGCTTCAAGCGATGGTCTCTGTCTCACGACCATGCTGTGCTGGAGATGTTTAGGTGCAGTGCAAACCTTACAGCACCTGCCACGAAAATGCATAAATTCTTGGAACCTGCTCTGATTCAAGGTGTCTTCTAGCTCAGGGACTAACATTAGGATTTCTGTTTTTCTCCTACATGATCAAAGAGAGTAAATTTGTATTTGGGTTACCCTGGCCTTGTGGCAGGTACACACATGCATCTTTTGAGCATCCTGATTGCTGAAGCCTTGCTGCTGGATGCATCCCAGCTTCCATGGAGAAGCCTGGCAGGAAAAAAATCCATTAAGAAGAAAATGCCACTGTGGAGATGTTTATTGCTAAACGTTCCAGACTCAGCTAACAGGATTTCTCTTGTCCTCAGATAAGGATAAGTTTGTTTAATTGCGTGAATTTTCTTCCCTTTAGTTGGACTGAAAGGATGCAAATTGATGATAGGATTCTGTTTAGATAAACCAGCATGCCAGAGGAGTTGAACTTTGGCTTTTACTTGAGTGAATTTGAGAAAATGCCGAATATTGTCACACTTTTATTTTGGCTTATTTTGAATTTGCTTGTATAGGAAGGATACTTCTGGAATGCAACGTACAGCACTGAGATTTCTCCGTTTCTCAAAAATGTGATTTTCCAGCTCCCTTCAGTGTTGTAGATGATCCGCCTTGTATTCCCTGTGCCTTTTGTGCTGCCTGTTGTCAGAGCAGGTTTGCTCATCAGCTTTGATGGTATCAGTGCATAATCTCTGCCACAGCAGTAAGTCTTCTGTGCCACGTAAACTTGCCCTGTGTGATTTCACAGGGCAGCCTCTCAGTCTGGCTGTAGTTAAACTGACTGCAAAGCAGTAGCACTGCATGGTTTATAGACAGGCACATGCAGCAGAGGCCCTCTGTGTAGGAGGTTTCCTTCAAAATCTCAGGATTTGACAACTCTATAATGCTTTGGAAGCTTGGAGTTGTACCTGTCACTCCATAGCAGCCCGGATATAGGGATGGTGCCTGTGCAAGGGGCTGTTTGCCTTGGCAGCTGTAACTCATTCCGGCCCTTGCATCCATCCAGAACAGCAGTGGCTCCTGCGAGGCGAGTGTTTACTTGTGTTTGAAGGCTCTCAGGTTTCAGAGCCTCTGCTTTTGTTCTCTAGCTTCATTGCTGGTGGTGACAGGCCGGGCCGTTGCGCTGCACTTGTTTATGAGCAGTATTTAGTGGGGATGCATCGCTGCCTGAGCCTGGCCCGGCCTGCTGCCCACCGGGGGAGAGGCAGAACAAGAGCTTGGGGCCTTTGATGCTGCCCTCCATGCTTGGCAGCACGAGCAGAACAACTGTGTGACGGGCACAGCAGTGCCCCGGCACGGGTGGGAAGCAAGCAAGGGGCCAAAAACACAATGATCCGTGTGATACATCACAGAATCCAGCCCAAAATCCTGACATCTGCCTGGCAATGGACGTGGACTCCTTTGCTGTTGACCCTGGGGGTATCAAGGAGCATCTCTGCCAAGATGTCAAACAACGCAGCATCTTGCTTGAAGTGGCCTTTATGGTTAGATGTTGGTACATGTGGTGATGCTGTTTTGCTAGGATGCTGTCCTGAAATGAGACAGTGTTGGGCACAGACCTCTCTGAGCAGCCAGAGTTGTGTGGCAGCTCCCTGAGTTTGACTGATAGCGCCAGATGGGCCGGACTTTGAGATCTCCTTGGGCTTGCTTTGCTTTAAAACAGAACGGAAAAATGGTGTGCTGAGCAGGATTTCCCTGAAGCTATTGACCAGGAACCACGTTGAGCGCATCAGGTTTGTATTAATACAGTATTTTTTCCAGCATTTGAGAGCTGACTTCCTAGTGTTGTTGTGGCATGTGCAGGGTGCTTCCATCAGCATTTCCATCCTTGAGCTCCTAATGCTTTGTGACCCTATCCTGTACAATGCAGTGCAGCTGCACAAGTGTTTTTTTGACTCGAGGGCAGCCCTAAATTTGTACATATTTGCAGGGATGCCATCTGTGCCTGCTGCCTCGCCCTGGGACATCTGCTCAGCAGCTCCAGCAGCATCTGCTGCGAGTGGTGGGGCTGCTCCTTCAGAGAGGCTGGAGGGCTCCGCTTGGCGCCCGATCAGGCATGGTGCAAATTGCAAAAGTCACTATGATAACCTTTATTTACACTCAAATTTGATAGATTTTGAGATTAAGATCTCCAGAATTAAATGCACAAAAAGTCTTTATTTTTAGAGCTCTCTTTGAAGTACTTAATGAGCGTTATGCTTAGATGGGGTTCCCTGTCTTCACTGTGGCTGTGATATGAGGTGTAGCGAGGGCTCAAATACTTTCAGGAAGAATTGTAAAGGATCTTGAGCTGACTGTGGAATAACATTGTCCTTCTAAAGGGCATTCCATGTTTATAAAACACCCCAACATTTTCAACGTGCATAAAATTAGTCCGAGTTTAGTGGTAGTTTTTTTGCTTTTTACCCTCTTGTGCTTTGGGGTTTGCATGAGCGGCTGCAGACAGGCTACGAAGAGCATTTGAAGTCTGTAAATGTATAAAAGGAGCCAGCAGTAATTTCTGTGCCCTGCCAAGTATAAAAATTCTGCGAGTGGAAGGATTGTTTTACATGACTGCAAGGTCATGTAGTTGTTTGTATTTGCCACTGTGTACATGGGGGGCTTGCTGCAGACACATGTGGGGAGAACTTCATCTGTCTCAACGCGTGCTGCTTTGGCTTTCCTTTATGGGAGGGAAAAAGCATCCTGGAGATGTAGCAGCTGCAACAAGAGGCCATCGTTTGGTGTTAATAAGTTGGCAAAAGGGGAGTCCACAGCAAATCTTGCATGGAAAAGGTCACAAGGAGAGTGGTAGGGGCCACATAGAGCACTGAGTTGCCATGCACCTGTTTTGGGCCTGTCGTAGACCTGTTTTAGGCCTGTCGTAGACCTGTTTTGGTCAGATGTAATGCAGACGTCATGCAGAAGCCCAACTAGCTGGAATAATCAGTGCTCTTCCTGTGACTTTTGTTGTGGATCTTTTGGTGGCCTTGGAAGTTCACACCTGCCTATTGAGGCAGTGCCACTGTTGAAGACCAGCTCTATTTAATTTATTTTATTTTATTTCCTGAGGTACTGCAGTCCTTTGGGGCATCCCAGCTCTTTCTGATCTTGCATCATCTCCCTTCTAAAATAACAGCAGGAGGTAACAGGAGAAACAAGGATTGGCGGTGACAGCTCCTTTCCCTTCCTCTTGTCTGGTGGTTTCTGGCGTCTTTTCCTTGTTTACCTGTCAGCTAACAGTAAATAAAAAAATTATTTAGAAATGCGTCAAGTGAAAGATGAGATGTTTTTAAAAATCTACTTTTCTGTGATTTTAGTGATTTCTGTAAAGTCAATGAAAGATGTAAACTAAATGACAATGGTTTGCAACCTCCTATATTTAAGTGCTTCAGGTAGGCTGAGCTAATTGGTTAATCCTGCTGCTTTCCAGGGTCTGGTTTCTGTTGATCAGAAAGTAACTGCTGCTGATTTGCACTAGGTGCAGGGTAGCGAGGAAAAGGCAGCGTTTCTCTGCTGTCACCCTCTGCTCCTGTGGCACACGAGGCAAAATGAAGCATTTCACCCAGGTGTGTGGCTCTTGGCAGCATAAGAGGCATCTAAGCATCAAAATGCTAGCACTATTACAGGAAATTTTCACTAGTTGCTTCTGCATTATAGAAATCTGTCAGGAGACAAACTTGCCACGTAGGCAGCCAGCCGTGTTAGTCCTGAAGTACCTGTTGACAGGGAAGCTTGTGAGCTGGGAATCTCTTTTGGAGTAGCATAATGTAAATGTGATGAAGCTAAACATCTACTTGGCCTTTGCAGGGCTTGGATATTGTCTTTTCCCTAAAAAATCCCTGTGCAGGAAGCAATTAGTTGTATGGCTGCAAAGCAGCCTTGCGGGAAGGAAGGTGCTCAACTTGCACTCCTACCCTTAAACTTCTGCCATCACCAATGTAAATATGGATTTGTACACAGAGCCTGTGAGACCCTGGCATGTTATGTAGCATTTTCTGAGGTTTCTGCCTTAATACTGCTTGGATTCAGAAGCCTGGGTCCTTTAATGGCATCTTTTTGTTCTTTGGCAGCAGATGGCAATTACAAAACGTTGATGTTTGCAGGTATGGCTTCCTGACAGCACTTGGCCTACTGCTCCCTTGCCTTGCAGAATGCCACCAGCAGCAGCATCTGTATATTGGCTGTGCTCCTAGCAAGTATCAAAATAAAACTTAAAAAATCCACATTTAAGGGTGTCATTTGGGTATTTTAAGGGGATGGGGGAAAGTAGTTACTCCAGATTAACTCCCTCCTTTTTGGAGAACTTCTGTCCCTCTCCTCTCATTGCCTTTGCAGGTGCCAAGCAGCCTAGACCTTTGCAATTCCAGCCTTGCTGTTTCTGTTCTCTTCTGCGTGTATTTTTGCCATGTGAGCATGGAGGAGGATTTGGGTCTCTCTTGGCCAAGCTTCATTCTCTTGGTGGCTCCTTTATGATCACTCATCAACTGTTACACTTTGGAAATGGATTGCATTCCCTGTCTACCCTATTTTCTTTGATTGGCACCTGTTTTTCCTGTTGGCATCCTCTGGGAGAAGAACATGAGGCTGATGAGGTGCAGAGGAGCATCCTGCAAATTAACTAAACCTTTAAAAAATAGCCTTGCAAAAAATCAATTAGTTTAAAGGTGATTTGGGTCTTTCTTAGCTTTGTGGCTTTCAGTTTGTTCATTGATGATGTTATGTATAAGCCTTTATTTTTGTATGTATTTGATACAAACCATTTGGCAAACAGAATAAGGATCATTTCTTTGGTTTCAGTCTGTTCTGTGGATGAAAAGAGGACATCAATTTTCAGGACTATTGAATGGTATTTTGAGCATGATCTGCTTTCACATAAGTGGTGTTGCTATTTTTATAATGTGCTAAATGTCTAATACTTGTCTCTCTGTGTATGTCTCCAGAAAAGAACTAGTAGATGATATAGTCAGTGCTATGAAACTACTATAAATTGTGACCTTTTATGTGGTGTTTGCTTAGAAGTCATAGGAATTTTGGGAATGATGAAATATTGACGTGACAGCACTGAGTAGGCCAATGAATGGAATTCTTTCTTTTTTTAAAATACAGCTATTTTGAGCTGGAGAGCAGTGGCTTACGGGATGAGATCAGATACCACTACAGGTTCAATGGGAAGACCAGGACGGAGGTGTTTCCCTATCGCCTGGCAGATGGGCAGTGGCACAAGATCGCCGTGTCCCTCAGTGCCTCCCACCTCCTGCTCCACGTGGACTGCAACAGGTAAGAAAATCTCCTCAGCAATTTACATTTATTATAAAAATGCTCTTAATTTAGGGCACAAGAGCAACTGCAGCATCAGAGAGGAATTTTTGAGAACTAAAGAGTCACGGCAACCTGCACGGAGCAAAGCCCAAGAAAACAAAGCATTAAAATGAAACGATGCTTTGTGATTATGAACAAACGTGGAAAAGGTTGATGGCTGCCTGGGGAGTGTTAAATGCATCTAGGTGCAGTTTAGGAAGAGGCTCGTGTTGTGTTTGGCTGTGATTGCATTTAAGTGTGATAGATTGGTGTGCAGCCCGTGCCGCTGTGAACTGCTTCACTCAGCATGCCTGGAAACTTGAAAGAGCAGATAGATACGTCAGAGGCCTTTTTGCTTTATTTCATGTAATCAAGTAATGTGCTTCTTGGTGATTTTCCATCCACCACCCTGCTTAGAAACTTCTCGGAAACCTGCAAGCTTCTTTGGGAGTGCACAGAATAGGTGCCATTTATTTTCTGTGGGGTTTTCTGTCTGTTATTGCACTTTTTTCCTTTTTTAAAAACTCATGAAGACTGCAAGGTAGCAGATTGTCAGGATTTGAAGGAATGAAAAAGAAGCAAGCTACCGTCCTGGGATCTCTTCTCTTGGGCCTTGATTTCACAGTATATTGCAGATGCTTGGAGGCAACTTCACTCAGATTTGAGATGCCCAACATAGTCTCTGAGTGATGAAAATGAACCATTAGTTTTTATTCTTGCACTGAGATTAATGTCAGAAATATTCTTTGCCTTCAATAGGAGGACTAGCCTCCTGTTTGCATTTTGAGGCTGTGGCATTTAAATGATAACAGTAGCTGTTGTTTTCTCCTGAAGTCTTCGTTCAGGTAGAGCAATGAGATCACATTGGCTCTCAGAACTCTGCAAAAGTTTTAATTTTGACCCAAGTAATTGAGATCCTTGAATAAAACTATGATTGTTTCTGCAACCACATTAACTAGTGACAGCGAAAATCGAATCCCAAGGCAGGCTGCTTATTGAATCCTATTATTTGGACCATAGAAACAATTAGATGCTTAGGGCAATTTTAATTTAGCTCAAGCATGTGATCTTAATTTCCCTCCTCTGATTTATCTTGCTGCTGTTTATTGGTTACATTATTTCTTTGCTTGCCACAGTGTATGCTTCTGCGTATTGATGCAGCAGGCTTTGGGAGAGGTTCCTCGTTATCCCCTATGATCACTTTTTAATGAACAGCAAACGTGTTAGAGGAGGAGCTGTTGGCAGGTTATTTTCCCTGCCTGCTGCCTTGCACATGGTGTGAAAGGAAGGCAGTCTGAAAAGCCTTCCTGGTACAAAAGTCTATCTAGGGACAAGTGTAGAACAGCATCGTGCTTGTGACCTGATTTTTCTTTACAGCAACAGGCAGGAACAGATAAATACAATCGCAGAATAAGCTGTGCTGTCATATAAGGCAGTAAATGCATGTAGCCTCCTGTGTCAGGTAGCCTTAAGCAGGACGGATGTATGGGAGCGTTCCCTAGGGCGATGGGTCTCCAGGCTGCTGCCAGCAGAGATCCAGAGCTAAATGCCTCCCCTTGGCTGTCTATTTGTGGTATTTCATGCCAACTCCTCTGGAAAGTAATGGGAATCCTTTGGAAAGCGCATGACTCGAGGGCAGGTTGTAGTAGAGGTATCAGTGGGGAAAAAAAACAGGAGATCCTATGTGTCTGACTCAGCTGTGACATCTCTGTTCATTTAATTAGACTTTTTTTTTTGTGAATGCTGCTGCTTTTAGTTTGCTTTATACCTTAACCCTCTGTCTTTGCACCCAAGGAACAGATTGCCTTTTTTTCCCCCTCCCTTTGCAAGACTTTTTCCTGCTGACACTATAGTAAATATCAAAGATGTGGGTATGGTGTGAAGGGCAAGGCAATGAGATGTGCTTTGGAGGCCCACCAAAAGCCCTGAGCCAAGAGCATGCACAGGATCCAGCCTCGAGGGCTGCCTCTTACCTTGCACATGTCACTGTTTCAGGCTCGCGCGGTGTCCCTGGCAGAGCTCGGGGTGCCTAACGAGGAGTGATGCCTCTGCAGCCTTAATTGCGTGAGTGAGTCACAGGGGATGGGAAGACTGTGGCAGTGGAGAGCGCTGCCCGTTTTGCCTCTTGCACAGCTCTGAGATGTTATTTCTCTTTTGGTCAGCTCAGCTAAACACAGTTTAGCTTTAAATAGCCATCTGGTTAATGGAGTTTTATGCTTTTTTTCTTTCTGTCCTTGTTCTTGTGAAGTGCAAACCAAGTAAAAAGCAAAAATATGAATCCTGAACATGAGCTCTCAGGATTCCTCTTGGGTTTCTGAAAGAGGGTGGCAACGTTGCATCTGTGCAGATGCATGTGAATTTATATAAATGCATTAATCATGCACTTTGGGCTGTGATAATATTATATGTTTAGGAGGTTTTACTGGGTGAGTGGTTATGGATGCAGGGTTATTAATTTGCATGTGGGGGGGGGCAATGGAAAGTATCCAAATTGTGTTTGGGTGTTTCCCCCAAGTTTGCTGCAGGATTTGGATGTTTAAAGCTGGCCTGAGGCCCTCAAAACCAGCAGCAGGTCAGAGAGGGCTGGAGATGAAAACTTTGAAATTGTAAACAAATTGTCCAATCTGCTTTTAGGCCTCGCAGCCTTTTCATCCCCATTGCTCTGATTGGCAAAATTGCTTTGACATTTTAGCGCTTGATTGTCTTTTGGATTGGATTCAAAGTTGGCTTCGCTTTCTTTGACATGGGTAGGCTAGAGGAAGGTACTTGAGACCTGGTGAAAAGCCTTCAGTGCTTTTAAGGGTTGTCTTTAAAGCAGCATAATTGCCTCTGCGCTAATGACATGTACCTTGTTGGAGGAGGCATGTGTATCACAGGAGGTGTGTTTGCCCAAGTACCTGTCCTTTCGGCATCGCCTCCGGCTGTGTTCTATTTGCTCTTTTTGTTGCGCCTGCAAAATGAGGAGTAAGAACTGTTATTGAGTCTGATATGAGACCTGCGGACACAGGAACATAAATTAGAGTCCGGGTTAAGGCTGGCGACCGCCCCTGCACTCTTTGCACTGCCTCTTGCAGCCTTTGTGTTGGGCTGAGCAGGTAATGGGGAGCCGGGAAGGCAGCGCAGATAAATGACTGAGTAGCAGCACATGTCCTTGCTAACGTGCTTTTAGCATCCTGTATGGTTTGGGAGGCTAGAGGGAAGGAAAAGCCTATATTCACTGTAAATGTGCAACTGAGGCACATATAAATGTATGATGGAAATAGCTTGGAAATGAGCAGCCTCTGCATGCTCATTTCCACACACCTTCAAGGCTGTGATGCACAAACCTTGCTGGAAAAGAGGTGATCTGCAAAATCCCTCCTCCCCTGCTCTGAGGGAGTGGGGTGCCCCAATTTAAGGGGGCATTTAGGTTAATCTAGATGGCCAGCAGGTCCTTACATAGCCTGTGGCACTAAAGGGTTGATTATAGCATGAAATGGACTCCTCTGTGCACCTTCCCACATCCTGGCCTTGGAAGAGGAGCAGAGGGAAAAGGTCCTGCTGCGTGATGCTCCACTGGGAGGGTTTCCAGCCCTGGGCACCTGCCAGGGCCCGTGAGATCTGGGGCTGATTCTCCTTTATTTGAAGTGACTTTCAGCTTTTAAGGAGCCTGTGGTGCTGCCCATGTTACCTGACTGCCCCTTGCACCTGTGGGGAGCTCAGTAACAGCAGGCAGGGATCTTACACTTGAGAGAATGATAAGGGGAGCCTAGGAGCTGTATTAAGATGTAGCTGTTAATAATTGATTTAAGCCCTATTAATTCCAAGTTGTTCTGCGTACCTCGTGCATCTAGGGAGGGAACCCAGCCACATCCACGTTTATTTTTGCTGTTTTATTCCTCCTCAGCTGCATTACTTTAAAAGCCCCCATCTACCCAACCCATATCATGTTCCTCAGCTTGATGAACTCCATCTGCAGGCATAAAAGAGAAGACAATTTTCAAAAACTAATGCTTTCAAGTGCGAGTAAATGCTGGAGTGCCTTTTATTGTGAATGCAGCCTGTGGTTTTGACTTAGCTTGGGCTTTTTTCCTCCCTCCTTTTTGGTAGGAGCGTGGAGAGAGGAGCTTATAAAACTGGAGCGGGCTAGGAAGCAGCCTGCATCTGCAGAGCGTGCGGTCTGCCGCTTTTGTGCTTCTCCTGATAGAGCACTAAGGAATGAAAAATGCATAAGCATTGAGAGCTCCTTAATTGAAAAAAATAAATAAGTTAAAGCAACGTAATCCAGATCCTGGCGTTGCAAGCCTCTGAGTTTGTGTAAATAAGGGCTGCAGTCCTAAGTTTTTCAACCAAAGTTCTTACGAATCCTATGGCTTTAAAGTAGAATTAAGTTTTAGGAAAGGCTAGGACATCTGTTTGAACAGATTCCCTGCTTTACCTCCTGTAAAACTTCACAGGTGTGTGATGGGGTTGGCACAGAGCAGGGTGATTCACTGTCAACGTGTGTCTGACTTGAATTTCTTGGCCTTGTGTCCTTGTATGATAGCTGCTTGAGAGAGATGGCTATGGGGCAGAGCCCCATATACTGAATGCACCATCAGTATGCAGTATGAATGCATACTGAGATGCATTCAGTATGGCTCTTACCTTGAGGAAAGGTTTATTTTATTTTAAATAACTTTTAATAGGGTTTCTTTTACAGCTATGTAGTAAGGGATGCTGTGGGTCTTGCCCAACCCTGTAATGATGCTGTAGGTGTGCCCCAATACTGGTTGAACCCCCTTAGCCCAGCTGCTGTTTAGGAAGCCTCCTTTTTTAATCCTAAATGAATGAGCTGAACTCTTTTCATTTTATATGCTGCATTAAGAGGATATGGAAAGGGCCATGAGTGTCTGAAGAAGCGCTGAGGTGATTTAAAAAGTGCTAAAGGAGGGAAATTGCAGTAATCTAACTGGATCTCACTGGCTTAGATGTTTCCTGGAGCATCCAAGATGCTCACTAAGGAAATCAACCTACAAGCCGCGTTATCTGGGGCTGACCCCCTGAGGGCATGGGGCAGTAGCCCAGCCACCATAGGTAGCTCCATAAGGGCTGGAGAAGAGCAGGAGGCTCTGTCACTATCACTGGAGTAGGAAACACATGAGATCCTGTGCCAGGAGTCTGATGGAGGGGCTGTTGTTCATTGCAAACATCAGCAGGTGGGTTTGTGGCTCCCCTGGGACAGGGATGAGGTTGTGTTTCGTGTTCCTTGTGCTTGCGGAGTTGGTGTGAGTCAGGCATGGAGGTGGGGGAACGGCGGAGGAATCGGTCTTAAATCAGAGCTGGAAAGCCCTAAATGCCTTATTCTATTCCAAAGCACATTAAGAGGCCGGTTATCTCACTCCAATAACCTAATGTCGTGCCAATGTATAGTTCTTTTTATATCAAAGTAATAAACCTGTAAACAGTGGTGTTTACATGCGAAAGCAGTCCCTCAAAATTTAATGTGCATTGCTTGCTGTGTACCTTGGTGTATTGGAGCCTCCAAAGGGATTTTCTACTAATATTTTAAGTGAAGAAAAGGCAGCTTTTGGCTGGCTTATTCTCAAATTTGTTTTTTTATAGGGGGATGGAAGGGCTGGGCTCTTGCTGTGGCATCTGTCCTAGTGGCTCTGTGGGGACCAGTGTGTCCCTGAGCGTGATGGCAGTGGAGACTCAGCACCAGCAAATGTATGTAGCAAATTTTGGTGGCAAGCACTAGTGGTAATCTTGATTTTTCTTCTATGTAACCATGATTCTGGTTTTAAAAATCCATTTTCGAGAGGTTATTTTTGCTGCAAGATCCGAAAACCAAACCTGGTGGTGCAGATTCTAACCCTGTTGCTTTCTGATACAGAGTAGGCTTAAATTGCTGCTTGTTTTGTGGGTATGTTGTGGCAGTTTTATCTCTCTGGATATCTTGCTCTGAGGGCTGCTTGTTTAATTTGCAGAGAAAAATTTTCTTTCTGTTATCCCTTTGAAGAGCCCATTCAATTATTTTTCCCCTCTATTTCTAGAGTCTTTTTTTTAATTGCTTAGTTTAGGGTTACTGATAGTTGGTGTTTGGGATGTGTTCTGAATATTTGGCATCTGTTACTGAGAACCTAGTGTGACGTTTGGTGTGGCAAGGAATGGGAATGCTGTGATGTTTAGCTTAAGTCTGCTTGAATTCAGTACTCGGCTTTAGAATGTGATCTAAAGCTTGTTGGTCTTACAGGATGTCTTTAGTGAGGCGCTGAGTTTTAGTCCTGTCTTCCTTTATAAGTGGATTTGTCTCCTTGTCTGTAATGGATATTTGTGCGATCCTAAGAAGCTGCTGCTTTGAGCTGCATGCTCTGCTGCTCAGATAGTGGGATCTGCTTATAAGTGGCAAGAAGACTGCCAAAATGCCACTTTTCAGCTGCATCTGTGAACCAAAGATCTTGGCTCCACATTGAGATACCTGAAGGTAACCATCCAAATTCACATCACTGAGCTGTGGACGCTGATATTCATAAGCCAAGTCTGTATGTAGATGACCTCTTCTGTAGCAGGCAAGATTGAGCCCCCTTGGCTGTAGATGCCACCTTAAACCCTACTGTGGCCAGGCTGGCTGGCATCCTCACCTGGAGCGAGGAGATCTAAGAGAATTGTGTCCAAAGTCCTAGGCCAACATGGTGTCTAGAAGGCCGGAACGTGCAAGAAACCAGAGAATAGCTGAAGCTGAACAATGTCACATCATGTAGTGAGTCCTACCCACTACTTTGAAGAGATAAGAGGTGAGTTTTAGTCCAAGGGATGAGAAATGCTGCTGTGAGTCACTGCTTTGTAAAAACCTGAAAAGTCTAATGTACTTTATAAAGAAAACTCCAAAAAGACAGCTAATATGTTTCTAAATTTGCCCATTTTGTCTTAGTGTGAGAATAAAATCCCAAACCTGACAGTGCAACGTGACCTTCTGACGATCTTTATGTTCAGTTGTTTTGTTTGCTTCTGTGGGTTGGAGTGTCTTTAAAGTTAACTTGCATTTCTCTCCCGTGGGAGGAAAAAGAGGTTACTTATAGAGCTTTTAGGTACCTTTTTATAGTTGAATTTAGATTCTCTATTTTGAACTGAAACTAGAGTAGCTTTACTGTATTTTGGCAATTGTACAGGAAAAATCAATTAAATGGTTTAAGTGACAGAGTCTAAAAGCAACCTCAAACTTGAGCGTATACTCATAAGCTTTTTTCCCCAACCTACAGTATTACTGGACACTTATTTTTTCTCTCCTCGAGCTTTGATTGAACAGTAGCTTTGATTAAATAGTTGCTGGTTACTATTGTACCTTCAAAATTTAATAACAAAAGGCTTCCTTCAAACCCTGGAACTTTTATCTAAATTGCTTTTCTCTTAAGTGATTGTGAACTCCTCTACTATGACAGAAGAGAGCATGAAAAATCAAAATTTCCCCAGGAAGATTATTTTTCTGAAACGGACCGTTGAAGACTAAGTGGAAATGCAGTTACCTGCTCCAGAACTGACTGCATGTCAAATGCGTCCTATCTGTGAAGACCATTAAAAACAGAACAAAACTACCATGGAAGTATTGACACATTTTCATTGGGAAACATAAGAGACTGTGGGTTAGCAGACAAGTATGTGGAGATATCTTGTGTCCTGTTATTCCTTTTCAAAATTGGTTCTTAGTCCCTTTCCTCATGTTTTCATTGAAGTTGACTCTTTCATAGTTACTGTCATTAATGATGCATTACTGCATGTGACACCCAGAATGCCCCCTGGTTTATATAAAGGTTTGTAGGATACAAATACAAGTTTGTAGGATACGTGTTTAAGGTGAGAGGTGTTTGCAGGGGAATGGCAATTTGGAGAATTGGGTTTTTGCCTTGCAAAAACCTGTTTTGATGAGTCACACTGGTATGAGAGTGCTGCTGTGCATGCATTGGAGGTGCCTTCAGAGAGTGATTCATTGAGGGCAGTGAATCACCCCCTGAAATCACTTATCTCTTCAGCAACTAAAGTGGGTCTAAATGACTAGCTCTACTGTAGGTTTGTACCTCTGAGGGATCAGAAATGAGGATGGTGAGATCCTCACCTGACTTCTCCACAGAAACATATAGCTTTGAGGGAGTAAACCCAACAGCTAGAGCACAAACCCATAACCCATTCCAAATTGGTGGAGACCAAGGCTTGAGCAATGAGGGTCTTACCATGGATCAGCCAGGGCAGTATTTAGATTGCAGCTATAGTTTAGCTGCAAAAAAGAAATCTGTCTGGTTTATGCCTGGCTTTAACATCTCAGAAGGCAGCATTCTTAGTAACTTAGTCTCTCTTTTAGACCCCAAATGGCCTGATTTGCCGTGCTGTTGTGTAATAACGGAAGGAATTGTGGTATATTCTATTTTTCAGAAATTCAGTCACGTCTCCTGTCCAGTCTGTGCCAGGTTACAGATTCTAATGCAAAAGAGGACTAAGTTTGTTTTCTTGTCCTACTAAATATTTCAGCTATTTCCAAACAGCTTTTGGCATGGCAAATATTATATGGATGAAGAGCTTTGTCTCAAAAGTAGAAAGAAAAAAGAAAAGTTCTTTTAGCGTCAACTTTGGCTGGTTAAAGTTGCATGCAAAAGACAGTTTATTGCAAAAAAAAATGCCCTGTCCTACTTGTTCCAAAGGAGATGTGGTCTGGGAGGACAGCCCTACTGCCTTAACTTTTGGGCACTGTTCCTTTCTGGCTCAGTTTTTATGCTCTTGGATCAGTTAGTCTTCCCAGATTTCAGCTTGCAGGTGTGAAATGAGGATGAGAGATACGATGTGTCTGATGGCTGCTTTTTAAATCCCATTTAGCTAAATGAATCGGTGGTTAGTGAGTGTGTTCTAAGCTTGAGCCTTTCAAGAAAGGAGGGGCAGTTCATAGTGTTACTCTGGGTTTATGGTTTAGCTCCATTGAAGTAGGGCAGCATAAAGGGGTGAATGGAGCTTTCTCTTGGAAAGTAAATATAGAAGTCATAAATCTGGAAGTCTGAAGCATGGAATAGAGTCTCCATTAACCTCAAGACCTGGATCCCCTCATGCTGGGGGTCTCTTCAGTCTGCAGTAGTTTTAGAGGCTCCTGTGAAGTGCATTGCACATTGCTCAGTGCACCTATCAAAGCCCCATATGTTGGAAATGATTCTCCAAGGAACTCCAGGCCAGTATTCCATAAACTGGGAGCGTGATAGATGCAATTGAGCTCTTCATGTGCCACATCCAAAGTATAGGTCCAACGTGGATGAAGCCATGGAAAGTGACACAACTCAGCCCTGAAAATCAAACAAGAAAATGAGAATGAAGTTTAATGTAACTGTTAAAAAAGACTCCTTTTGTGACTATTCAGCAGCTGCAATTTTTCAGCCTGAAAAACATCTCTTTCCTTCTGCAAGCAAGTCAATACAGGAGAGGGGAGCAGAGGTTTTACCAATTAACAAGTAAGAGCTGTAATAGATTTTTCACTTTTTATGTAGTAACTTTTTGCATTACAGTTTGAAATATGTTTTCAGGATTTGAGTGCAGAAAACCTCTGGAAATCACTCAAACTCAAACTTCTGGTGGGTTTCTAAGAGGTGTATGTATGTGCATGGGCAATCCAGTTACCAGAATGAAATCCTTTTTCCCACTGCTGAAGGGTTTGTCATCAGCAGCGTTCATATTGCCCATGAAACAAATAGAATGCAAAGCCCGTTTTTACATAGGAAATAAGCAAATGCTTATTTGCATCCAGTGCGTTTACTTTAATTGGATATTTGGGTAGATTAAGGGAGGAAGCTCTACCAGTCTCTTAAACACATATGGATTAAGGCGCAAAACAGCCTGTATTTAATCCCTTAATCTCCGAGCAGCAGAAAATGGATACAAGCTTCAGGAATCCAATTGGAACAGACCAATGGAGGGAATATTGGAGCGTCTTGAGCAGAGAGGGTATGGATGGAAACTTCTGAAGAGACCCAGCAGAAGAGTCATTGCAGCATTTCTCTCCCCACATAGGTTAAATCCTTGCTAAACTCTAAAGGGAGGCAAGATAAATCACTGCAGCCTGCCTCTAATTTGTCCGTCTTCCTTGCTGTTATTGAGTTGTCGTATAATACATGTCAATTTGTACACTTTATTCTGGAAAAAAAAAAGCTTTGTATTATTATATTCCTTTATAGTCTGTTCTAGGAAAATAAAAATAATTTTCAAGTAGAGGTTTTGAGTAAGTAGCTGCACGTCTTGTATTGCTTTATTTTAAGCATTGCTGCTTATCTGTTAGCGGAAACTTAATCCCATGAAGAATTTCTGGTTTTATCAGCTACTCCCTTTAAAGGATTAGACACCTTTCAGTGAGGACATTATTAACCAGAGTCATGAATAAAGATGCTCTTTCCATCTGAGGAGAAGCGCGGACGGTGACTGGGTAGCACTGATTGTCTTGAGCATGTCAATTATTTTGGTCCTTGTTCAGCGCTTTACAGCAGCCTCGCGTTCGAGCACATCTTTAATTTTGCATGTGGCATGGCAGGACAGGGCTGCTTACTCGTTCAAATATTGATAGGGATGGTGTCTGCCAAATTCCTGTAATTCTCCAAGTAGGGTTTGAAAGAACAGCCTCCTGCTTTGTCTGAACAGCTCCAATAGCTCAGCATGGTAATTTTAGATAGTAATAAGTATCTCTACTTTGAAGCAGCAGAAGCAGAAATTTCTGGGAGTTTTGAGTGTTATGTTGACGTGATGAATTAAGGCCGATGATAACCACAATAAAATGGTGATTGTTCTGAGATCTCTTCTGACCTCCTGTTCTTAAAGGTGCAATTATAACGTAATTATTTTGTTCTTGGGATGGGGCTGTTTTGTTGTTTCTTTTTGAGGCAATGGCTAGTGGGGCTCTAGCTGCTCAGTCTCATTGTTTCCATTTTGTCTCGACAAACGCTTTCCTGCTTTTCTGGGTAAGTAGGTGTGGGTGGAATTAGGGCTTCTTTATAAAACTCCCTTACAGAGCATGTCTCAAGTTTTGTAATACTGAGAAGGCTCTTTAGGTCTCTGAAAATGTACGAATTTCCCAATAACATGTTAACTTACAACACAAAAATGATTCTTACATTAGGTGAGCCTGAGATGGAAGTGATTAGAGTGTAAATAGGCAGATACATGGACTGTGCTGTTGATTGACTTGCATTTTTTTTGCTGTTCATTTTTGTGTTAATTTTAAAGCAACAGCTTCAATGATAATACAGGAAAGAAGTACAATTTTCAGTCTAAGTTTACAGATGATGTTCAAAGACTTTTCTATTGGTTGTCATGCTGCTTTTACTACAGAGCAATCCACCCTTCCTTTGAGCTGGACAGGAGTGGAAATGCCTTTCATCTTCTCCAGAACCCTTACTCAAATAGTAGTTTTGTTTTGAAGCAGTAAGTTTATGGCCCCAGCCTGTGAGATGAGAGTTGGAGTGTTGAAAGTCTCACGTTCTCTGGCCTTGATTTTCATATTCTAAAATGATGGCATCCCTCTTGTAGTAGTCTGAATTGCTGCTGTCCTAAGAGCAAGCAAGTAATAATAACAAACTTGTTAGGTCTCCAGAAGCTCATGTTTGGAAGTTGAAATGACATGCTAGAACAATTTATAATTCTAGGGATTTGAGACACTGATTCCTGCATTTTGTGCAAGCTTAGGCGGTGCATGAAACTTGATGTATCTGTTGCTTGTTTTCTTTGCTTCTTTGTTTATTGTTGTAATTCCTAAAGATCAATCTACCCAAAACTGTGAAAAGCTGTGCAAATCCCAAGGGATGGCTTTTCTGACTGGATTATGGTAATATATTCTCTCTCCAGGATTTATGAACGTGTCATTGATCCCCCAGAAACTGATTTGACACCTGAAAGCAGTTTATGGCTTGGACAGAGGAATAGGAAACACGGTTTCTTCAAGGTAAGCAGATATGCAAGAGCATCTGGAGAAGTAAATGGCCAAGCAGACCACGCAGTAACCGACTTACCTCACACACTGATTATTTTGTGTGAATGCTGGTAGAAATTTGAGGCTCATGTTGTGTGTCAGGTTCAACACTTGATGAAAAGGGTCTTTTTCTGCGAGGCAGAATGTTCGTAGCCATTGGCTGCAGCATTGAGTATCTGGGGTTTCTGGGAGTACTTGCTTTTTAGGCATTTTCCCCAATGAGGTGCCTGGCACCTGAGTTTATCCACGTTGATGAAGAAAAGCTCCTGGTCTGGTGATGCATTAATCTAGGTATCCTCAATCTTGACATGACTTTTTACCACCCACTTGCTTTCCCTTTGAAGCCCCCCTCTTCACAAACTGAGCTTACAAGTTGCTTTTTTGAGGGCCTCTCCTCCAAATTCCTCAATTTCAGCCAGCCAAGAGGATCGTTTTGTGCCAAGTTATTTAGGCTAAAAGTCCTATAGCAACTCCAGCAATTAATACTCCAGTAAAAAACGAACTGTAGTTTTAATTTAAATGGCAGTCCAAGAGTTGCTCCAAACCTGAAGCTGGCTCCATCTTCCTGTAGTCCAGCTGCCACTGCCATGTGGGATTGATGGCATTATTTTATTCTGCAGCTGTTGTTTTTACCTCAGCAGCTTCCTGTAATTCCACAGATGGTGAACATATGTTTATGGCTACATAGGGAAAGGACAAGTAATACTGGGCTCCGCCTTCCCAGTTCTTATTTTATGTAAGCAGAGGCCCAGAACTCTGGGATACTATAGGTTTATAAATTAATATTTCTACGCATTAACACTTTGGAAACAGCAGGGGGGCTAATGATATGCTAATGAGCTGACAGTTTTTATTGATTGTAATGAAAGTGGACAAGTGCCTTTATGCATGCTTGCATATTTTGCTAACTTTCTTCAGGGAAGAAATATATAATTGGTTGTATTTTTTAATCCTGCTTAAGAGCTTCCGAAATCTTACTTTTTGTTGCTTATTGCAAAAGTCTGGGCTTTTGCCAATTTATAAAGCGCTCACATCTCTTCCCATATATTTACATGCTCAGCAGGACCTCCCTCTCTTTTTCAGAGAAATTCATCTCACTGTTTTAGCATATACGAAAATAAGACTTTTTCCTTAGTGTAAACAGGGATCTGCAGGGAAATAAGTAGAAAAAAAGAATTAGCATCTGTGTTGTAGCCATGGCAATATATGCATCCAAAAGCGCTGGTTACAGTTCTGAGCCTTATCTTGGCTATTCCAAGTATATTCTCATTTTAGTGATAGTCAAGTAACTGTTGTGTGTCTCTTGCCACTCCATCAAAGAGCATTTGCAGCATCACGGGCCACATTCGTGTATCAGTGTCTGTCAGTTCAGATACTGCTGCTTCAGAATATCAAAAGAATAAGGGGAAAAGCTCATGTTCCCAAGCCCGTGTTTATCAGGATTATTCCCCAAGTAGCCCTACTGCATCCTGGCGATGCCACGTCAGAAAAGGCCTTAGCAATAGGCTGCTGAACAGCCTGTTGCTGTCAAGAGATGATTATTTTTCTATCTGCTCTAATGGGCCCTATTGATTCTGCCGCCGGGCCTAGGGATTGTATGGTAGGAAATACAATCTTTCTGTTTTGTTAAGGTTCAGGAAAGCATCTTTTCTCTGCCTGGTTTCTTATTAACTGTATGATGTGCAGAGACTTAAGCATTAAAATATCTTTTTTTTGCACTTTATTATTTCTCACTGACTGCTGGCGAGAGGTGTATAAAGCACCTTCCTGCTTGTCCTTTGCTGGTGACAGCGTTACGTCTCATTACTGTGATGGCTCCATTATTTCCGTGGATGAAAAAGGTTAATAAATGTATACGGTTCCGCAAGAGAGACAGTGTGATCTGATTATGTCTATTAATGCTCCCAGCTAGTGTTTGATCATGAGGCTGTAAGCAGGAAGCAGCATTTGCTGATTGCCTTCTGCTGTTTCAGGAAAGCAACACATAAATGTTAAATGGTACTTGCTGTATTTGCAAGGAGCAGCCGAAGTGCAAAATGACTTCTGTACTATGTGCCTCTCCCCATGTAATATATTTCACTTGTGGCATCTCATAGGCTTGATAATGAGATTATTTTATTGGTTTTTCCCTGTTGTCTTCTCATTTTAAGACACTTAAGCAGCTTATACTTAGTGATTGCAGAAGACAAAACTATTGAATGTGTCTGCTTAATGAAAATTAACGTGGAAATGTCCAGGGAGATGGGCAGGAATAATTGAGTTGCTGTCCTCATGAAAGGAATGATCTGGTCATTTGTTTGCACTTCTCAACCTTGTTTTATTTGTGTGAGAGGCGGGAGGGGGGGAATAAATTGTGCAGATCTAAGTGTGTGATTGTAGTTTTTATTACCAGTTATCTCTTCTTTTACAAAGGGTGTTATTCAAGATGTGAAAATCATCTTTATACCTAATGGATATATAACACAGTGTCCCAATCTCAATCGCAGTAAGTAGCGGCTTATTTCCTCTAGCATTTTCAGATTTTTTTTATGAATTATTTCTTTTTTAATAATGTTTTCAGGCTTGTCATTTTTTTATATGATGACTGCTAGAAAGCAAAAATTCCAAGTAAAATTGCATTTGATGTTTGAACTGGCAAATGACATACCGACAGAATAGCAAATTTGGTTTATTTACGGGTTATCGTCTTCTCTTTTTTTCTTTTCTTCTGCAACTTACTTTATTGAGCTTGCCCAACCTGCAGTGATTTCTTAAGTCTGGTGCAAGGAATCATGGATTTGCAAGAACTCCTGGCCAAAATGACTGCAAAAGTAGGTACCAAAGCTTCATTTGTAAACTCACCATTTCTTTGAGAACAACATAGAAGTAATTCTTTAGCAGCTATTTTATGTTTTCATGACAAACATTTTATTTCCCCTCTTCTTTCTGCCAGTAGCTCCATTGAAGGAGATGGTTTTATGAGAGTCACTGAAGCCTCATAAAGGTTTTGTTCTCTGATTTGCTCCAAGATGGGGGCATAAGGTGGAGTGGGAAATTACAGGAGCCTCCAAAACAGCAGGAGGATCAGAAAGATGCCCATGAAGCTGTTGGATGTGATCCTTTCAATACCACCTTTTAGCATAAATAAATAAATAAAAATCCAATATGTTGCTGCCTCGAATCTCAGTTATGGCACAGGAGTTTCAAAAAGTAGTTTTGTATTGCAGTGTTATTAGTGTAAAAGACATATCTGTGATACTACTATGCTGCCTTTAAGTTATTTTTTTCTCCTCTTTGCTAATAGGGAAGGAAAGGAACTAATTTGATGAGGCCCTCGGTTATCCGGCTGATGCGCTCCGGACGGACTGAAGCAGAATGAGAAATGAGAGACTTTTAGTTCAGTTGGTGGCTTGTGCTGGGAAATGGAGGCAATTATTGTGAGCCCCGCTGGTGGTCTGGGCATGCTCCAATTATGCAGGGCCCAGAGTAACTTTCTCTGCTGTTAATTATATTTTTCCTCGCTGGTACTTTAGGGGGGAAGTGAATAACACAGTGTTTACTCCAGAGGCTCTGTGCTTCCATAAAGTGATTCTGGGATGGCCGCTTGTTATGAGTTCCTTTGCTCTTGCAGAAATGCCTGGAGTCTTTTCATGGCATGGGTTATAAAAATGCCCTTGCCAGGGAAAAATACTTGTGGTAGGCATGGGAATTCAGTTGCTGGGCGAATGCATGTTGAAAATGGAGGAATTTGAGATAGGTTTTAAGGTTTGTATCTGGTTTTTTGGAGGGGATAGGTAACCACAGGCAATCCCAGTGCAGGTCCAGGTGGAAAATATGAAGATGGATGATGCCTGACAAGGTGAAAAGCTGCCTTGGAAGGGCTCTGTGCTGCCTGTGGAGGTGGCTTTTGTCAGGGCAGGTGGTCAAAGAAGGGTTTGCAAATGTGCAGTGATCCCCAGCTGCTGGCCCCCTGCCAAGAGATGCAAAGGGCCAATGTGGTGTTTTGGAGAAGCCTTGCCCTATGGTTCAGTGCCAGTGAATCTCATTGATTTCATCTGATGTTCTTAGATGGAGGCAGATAGATCAGATTGCTAGAAAACCACCTACAATTTGCTGCAGGACAACAGGATGCTGATGATCAGCATTCACAGCCAGCATGTTAGAGTATTGTTGGTTGTTCTTCAAGTAGAATAATGATTCATATAACATTTGGTGACCTTCTCCTGAAAACAAACTGGGACCTGCTGCATTTGATTGTTTTATTCTTCCTTTTCACTTAATGGGCTCACACGAGTCCATGTCTGTGCGGGAGAGTGCTGCAAAAGTCCTCCCTGGTTTTAGGTTAAAAATCCTTCAGTTGGCTTAAAACACAGAAAAGTACTTGAGTTTACTTGATGGACTAAATGTCTTGGTTTATTTATGCCATGGGTTTATATGGTTAGGGACGCTCGCATGAGAAAAGTTTCTAGGGAAGTTGAAAGCTTATTTCTAATTTTGCCAGGAAAAAGAACGTTTTTGCAACAATCCGTCTTTCTGTCGCTCATAGACAGAGGAGCAGCAAGGAAGGCATGAGAAATAGCCAAACAATCAGGTTAGGACGTGGAGAAGGTTGAATAAGGATCTGAATTTCCTTCCCCATGAGTTTAGCTGTAAATGGCACGTGCCTGGTCACTATAATATATAGCAGATGGGTTAAATGTCCTTTCTGAATAGATTGTATGGGCTCTACTGCATTGGTTGATGTGTGAGTATTGGAGGGCCTTTCTTCTAGTAAAGACATACATATGTGGTTTGATAATTGATCCACTCTATGGTATGTCTTGGAACAGGAGATTTTTTTTTGAAGTTACTGAAATATCAGTAAGATGCTGCAAACCATGGGAAAAGCTAAAAAGATTAGATTTTTATTCTCACAGCATTGTTTGTGGCAAGTTATTGGGATAGAAAAAGGGGCAATGTGTGCCATATCTAAACTGGATGTTTCTAATATCCTTTGAAGTTTTTATGGTGTTTTTCAGGAGGAAGGTTTATTTTTGTATTAAAAATACATGACCCAAACATGTAAATGAAGTACAAACGTAAGACAAATTGCACACCCTTTTTATCAAAACTGAATACATTTTATACACTGTAAACATAGTGAGGATTTCTGCTGAAATCAGGCAGCTTAGAGAAAGTTTTGCCTATGAAATATGAAAAAGTTTTAACGTCCACCTTAAATATGTTGCTCCATCAGGAAGTAAAATGGATATGTTAGAATAATTGTTCTTAAAGGGATGGAATTTTAGAGGATAGAAATGTATATAACTTTAGTCTATGTTATTGTGTAAAAAAAAAAAAAAAAAAGGACTACAGCTCTGCATTCATCTTTATAAAATGTGCTACTGTTAACATATATCAGTTTATAATGTGGAATAAGTTTGGTGTTTAGAACAGGGTAGGTATTCCTTTACTTTTGTGCCAGATTCCCATAATCTCTCTATCTGCAGTGGCTTCAGTCATGGCTTATGCACATTCAGCAAATGATCAAGGTCTTGAGGAACCTCAGAGTAGGTTCAGAGTGGTGGCAGTTCTGGGGTATAAAGAACGTGTGTATTAACCTCTGAATACTGAGCCTTGATAGGGCTGCTTTGGATTTTAGTAAATATGATGAAGAAGATGCTTAGTGTCCTCTGCAGGGTTAGAGGTGGCCCTAGGTACAAAGGGGGCTCCAATGGAGGTTGTTCCTTTTTGGAGGACTCTTAAGAGGATCCTCTGTATGAAGGAAAGGTCTTAGGAAGTGGCACTTGGAGAAGGCTTGGGCATATGTCGGGTGGATCAAGAAGTGGTGAGACAAAGTTGAGTCAAACTTGCCTCAGTAGAAATAAGTATACTGCATTCTCTTTGCTGTGTTAAAATCGTGTCTGTTTAAATTGTAAAAGTCTCATCAAATTACTTTGATGTTTAGCTAAATTATGCAGAAACAAGACTGAGTCAATTGGAAGACTGTCATTGTGAGAAGACTTGTCAAGTAAATGGAGTGATCTATAGAGACAAAGACTCATGGGTGGAAGATGATCACTGCAGGAACTGCACATGCAAAGTAAGACTTTCTACAGGGTTTAAAGAGTAGAGTCTAATTAAAATGTGAAACTAGAGCTTGAATGCATAGTACTAATGCTGAGAAGAGGGTTTTTTTTTAAGTAGGCATCTAGTGGTAGGGAATTCTTTGTGTTTTCTTTATGAAGTCTGCACAGAAGAAATACCAGGTTTTATTTAAATAAACTCTGTTTCCCTCGACAATTCTTATTTGTCCTAATTATATCTGTGAGGACTTCACTCTCTTGGGGTGAAATTAAAGTGACTGGTTCAGAAATGTTTTCACTGCAGTAGTGAGAAAAAAAAGGGAGCATAATCTTAATATTATTCATAATCTTAATAGTATTCATAGATGCTTAGTTGCATCTTGCATGGTAACAACATGCAGATTCTGTTTTCAGTGTTTATCGCCTTGAAAACCCAAGGTACAGAGGAGAATTAGAATGTAAATCTTGCCTTGTTGAAATTATTTGATAAATATCTGAAGAGACTCTTTATTTGCTCAAGAAAATAGAAAACAGATTGTTAAAAATCTGCAAGGTGATTGGCAGAGCCTGTGAAAAGTGGTGCTTACATTCTTGTAAAAATGGGTTTTTATGTTCCACTTAGTCTGCTTTGCTACTCCGGGCAAATGGGGGTACAAGCAGTAATGTCAAAATCAGGGGATTGTCCTTCAGATGTGTCTGGGTGCAGATTGGTAGTCAAGATGAAATTTTTTGCTGGAAGATCTAATCTTCGGTGTTGTTGTAAGTTATGTAATGAATTTTCTGCCTTATATATATTTTGAGTAAAACGCTTATTACAACAAGTCCTGGTTGAATTTTCTCTCGATAACCCTCATTTAGAGCGGCGTTGTGGAGTGCCGAAGGATGGCCTGTCCCCCCATCGAATGTCCTCCTGATGCTCTCCCGGTGCACGTGGAAGGCCAGTGCTGCAAAGTGTGCAAGGGTAAGGACACTCCGTGGCCCTCTTCCATCTACACTTCAAGTGATGCTAAACCTGCCCTCAGAACATCTTGTAAGATCTCATAGGTTTTTCTGATCAGGAAAATGTGAGTGGCAGTGGGAAGTTTGACTTAAGAAGAAAATAATTTGTTGGTAAATGCACAGAATGAACTATTGCAGACTTCTAAGGTTCTCCTGCTACACAATGTTACCATAAAATTATTTTTCCACTTTTGTGGAGAGAAAGCTGCCCAACTTCGGCTTATTCCCTGCTGATATTGAAGAGCAGGAAGTCTTCGACCTCAGCTTTCCATAGCGATAGGTAGTAAGTTGAAGTACTGTGGCCTTTTTGCCTCTCTTTTGCTTTGATTTGGAAGACTGTTCTTCAAAATACATAATTTCAGGTATTGTGTTAATATTGCTGTGTGGAATGATGCTTTATTTCCAGTCTTTTCATAAAGCAGTAGAAAAAAAGGAAAAAGTGGTAGTTCATCCTATTGTTGAAGGAGGTAAATTTTATGAAGCAAAAATTATCCTTTTCTTGGAGACCAGCAGACTTCAGGTGTGGCTGTTTCTGTAATTTACAAGACAGATTTTGAATTATATTAAGACTAATTAGGGGAAAAAAGATCTTTTTTTTACTGTTCTGTCACCTTTCTTCTGTCACTGAATATATTAGCCACATGCAGATATTTCCCCTAGCTGTGATCTTCCC
>JAUBOD010001076.1:756994-781441 GCA_032353885.1 Nothura maculosa | reverse complement strand
CAAACTCGCCCATGTTTCTGGTTTCTCTTTGTTGTGATGGAAAGATGAGCCATCAAACTTGCCTTTTGTCAGTGATTGGCACCACCCTGACTCAGCACCCGGACAAGGACTTGGCTTGTCTGTCAATGCAAAGAGCTCTATGGACATTGATTGGAATTGATTGCAAATGCTGGTTACTTGACAGGGACGTATGAGGGCCACAGGCAGTTGCAGTTGGATGTACAGCAGTAATTGCTGGGGCTTCCCAAAGCTCTGCCCTGCAGGTGTTAACTTCCCTCTCCTTTTCCTATTAAGCTCCCATAGAATCATTAGTTGTAATTTGCTGTCTCTAGGGATTATTGAAAGGCTGGATTATTAAGGAGTTTCCTGTCTTAGCTGTGCGCTAACGAGCAAAGTGCTTCTAACATCTGAAATGCAAAGGGCTTTAGAAATGAGGCGGGTCTGTTTTGATCACTGCCTCTTGCGTTAGCTGCTCCCGCTAATATTTGTCAAAAGGTTGTAATTCTGCGTAAAATTTCATTGTTCTCAAGTTGTCTTACCTCTCCTTTTTGGGTGTTCACACTTGTATTAAAAGCAGTTGTCTCAGGAGAATAGGAAGAAAGAAAAAGCAAATTGCTCAAATTCATCTTTTCTCCCCCCAAAATAGTTGCTTGGTTTCCTAATTTAAACACAGCTTCCTGATCTAAAGTGTCTCTCATAAGTGAGATCACAACAGCTCCAACATATAAAAACTAGGGCAGCTTTAGAGAGGAGGAAAAAAGGCAAGAAAACTAGGATACCAAAAGGAAGAAGCCTCATTTTTAAAAGTGTTGTTGACAGTGAAATCAGTTCTTTTCAAAGACTTTTGCTTTTCTTCTAGAAACGGGAGTGAATTTTTCATGTTTACTTCTAACTGTGGTAGTGTTTTGCCCTTGCTGTTTGCTGCTAGGGCATGGCTGGATGTTGCCTGGCTTAAGGTGGCAAGTAATCCTAAACTCAACTTGTTGACTTTGCCTAGAACTGGTCTCAGCATCTTCAAGTCTGGCTCTGCTGTGGAGCTGATCACCTTGAGCAGTCAAATTTGGGGCAGAACCTTTTTATTGGCTTAGGCTGCAGGGGCTGTTCACAATAGCTTCAATTTGTAGGACCTCCTGTTTGTTATGTGTGCATTAGGAATGTGTTTTTGTGCAGTACATTTCTTCTTATTATTATTTATTGATGGTTTCTACATCTAGTCACTTTTTTGCAGTGCTCCAGCAAGCTGAAGAGTCCACCCTTGTGCCCACATAAAGTCTGAGGGTTTAATGGAAATTTGTGCTTATATTGCTCTCTTGATGAGCAGCACACTAATAAATGTCTTGTGTTCCCGAAGTGCAGCATGAAGCCTTCTGGAAAGGCAAATATTGTAGCTAATCTAACAATCTCAGTAATGAAAATATTTGCTAATGAATACTAATTAATTAGGTCCAGTATCAATTGTCTAGTGTGCTATTCCTGTTTTTCACTTTGCGTAAACGAGCACCTTGCTCTTAAAATGGTTTATTGTTAATGGATTTATTTTTAATTATATATATAATACTGACTTGCAGTGGCTAGATGCAAATGACTGTGTTGTATTTTTAACGCTGTGTCTGTATTTCCCAGAGCGTGTGACTCTTGGTTTGACTTTTGTGCTGCTGTTTGCATTTGCTTACTGCCTAAATACTGATTTTTTTATCTCTCTTTTTTTTTTTTTTCTTCCCTCATCCCTTCCTCCCTCTCCTCCTCCCAAATTACAGCAAAGTGCATCTATGGAGGCAAAGTACTAGCAGAAGGTCAACGAGTTTTAACCAAGAGCTGCAGGGAATGTCGAGTAAGTTTTTAGCACGTGAACTTTTCCTGATTTTTAAGTGAATGTGGAGGCTTCAACAGTGACAATGATAAGTTAGGGTATTTCTTGAGGCTTCTTTCATGCAAATGTGACGTCCAGCTGTCTTGAAAAGGTTACCTTGAAGTCAGTGAAAGCCACAAACATGTAAACAAGGCAGGAGGAAGACTCCTTCAATGTAATAAGTGACTTGGAGGGATGTTTTCTATCTGCTGCTTTCAGGAGCTCTAGGAAGAGGCAGCATCTTGAGCCAGTCTGATTTCAGCCTCCACTGCTTAAATTTATTTATTTTTACTCACTTATACTGAGTTACTCTAGATTTATTTTTACTCACTTATATTGAGTTACTCTAGACTCTGGTCGCAGTGGTATTAATGACATTAATGGGGCTAAAATTCTAAAGTCTGCATAGTGCTTAGGTGACTATAGTCAGTATTTAAGGATATAGGTATAGGGAGGATGTATTAAGTAGGAGGGATGGGCCCCCTGCTCTGCCAAGGCAGGCATTTGCTCTAACTAGAGCATGTGCATGCTTTAAATTTGGCTTGCTGCTTCCAAAAGGCAGAGCTCTTCTAAATACCTTTGCTCCCACCTATAATTTCGCAGTATTTTGTTCCTTGCATCTCTTAGAGTTTTTGCAGAGGAGGAAGGCTGATAACAGGGAGGCTTTCCAGTATTATTGACAGATCCGTGTGCCGCAGCAATTAGGAAGACATTTGGGAAAGAGCCCAACGAGCTGCTTATTGTTGCCTTGGTGGCTGAGGGTGCAGGGTAGCAATTTAGTGCCTGCTAATGGAAAGGGACAATAAAGGGCTGCTGAGGTGGTGCAAGCAGCCGGGGCAGAGTAACTTTGCTGCTCCCTACTTGATTCTATAGGGAGGCTGAGCACCACATATACAAATAGAGGCCAGGGTCATTGCCTCCAAGTCCGAGGGGTTTGTTATGTTAAAATGGCTGTTGCAGTGTTTATTTGGGAGGGGAAGTGTCCATATAAAATGACAATGGGAGGATTTGCACATTAAAATGATGGCTTACAATGTGGAAGGCAGGATTTATTCTCTGCTGCTAATGACTACTGCCTTATTGGTCTTCTTATTGTTATGATTTTGATAATAAATTCAGGAAAATTAAACAAATATTGACCTTTGGCAGCTTCTCATCTTCAAAATTGCTGAAATAATGTATTTTTTTATATTGTGTAAACATTGAGATGCGTTTGTGTAAAAGTATGTTACATTTGCTTATTTTGTCACTTTGGAGGTGAATTGATGCAGCCGTGTTTATTGCAGTCATGTTGCAGACTGGAGTATTTACATATCAATGAAGCTGTGAATAATGGCCATTCTCTCCGTGTGGCAAACAGCATCTGTTAGTGACACAGTGCGAAAGACACCAGCCTGGGCCTGCGAAAGGGTATTTTCACTGTGGTATTTCAAGAAGACCTTCAACCTAACTACCCAAACTTGTCCCCCCAGCTGGGGCAAGTGGGTGTCTACCCCTGCTCTTGTATGAGGGTGCATCCATAGGGAAGGAATGCATTTGCTGTAGGTTAAGCATGACCCTCTTGAAGCTTCAAGCGAAACACCTGCTTATTTATTGCCTCAGCCAGGCAAAATGACAGTGCAGGCTACCCAGACTGCTAATTTACTATAGTAATAATTTTGTTTCCTGTGCAGGACAAGGGGAGGACACTTGTATTTTTTGACATTTGTTGTAGTGCTAAAGTGAGTGTGAGCTTTGTGCTAGGGGAACAACAATGGAAAATTTTATGTGTTTTTTTTTTTCCCCAGACTTGAAAAACAGACATCAAGCTTGCAAAGCTGTTGGCCCATGAAGGGCACACTGTGGAGGGTACATGTCAACTGTCAACTTATTAGTGTTGATAAAGTTGACTTGAAAAACCTGAGGGGAAGTATCTTTGGGAATAATTCTTGCCTCTGTAAAAGAGAATATATATTAGTGGGTGGTTAAGGGAAAGGAAGATATGTTTGTAGGTGGAGTAATGTCAAGAAGATGCAATTGAAATTTCCCATTTCCATTTTTATTTGAAGATGAAATTATTTTATTCTTTGTGTGGATACTGATCCAATCTAAAGAGGCTTTTAACTTGTATTTATTCCACCTAACAAAAATATTACTGATGAATTCAGATAAATAGAAGATTTTCTGTCAGGTTGTGTGCAGAGTTTTTGTTTTGAAAACTAATCCAGACTTGGAAAAAAACAGACTGCACATCCTCTTAATCATAAGCACAAATGCTGCTGGTGGACAGTTGTTCTGCTGTTCCCAGCTGGAATTCTGCCCACAGACACTCTCTAGATTAAACTGTAAAGACAGAATGACAAAATTAGCACACCAGTGTTTCCTGGAAAATGCAGGTGTGCCTGGATCTCCAGAAAGGGGTCTGCACCTTTCTGCATTCAAATAAGTATTTAGGTTTGTGGTCTTCACTGTGATGATGAAATGGCCCATTTGAAGTTAGCAGAAAGAATTTGATAAATTTTGTTGCATTGATGATTGACTAACAAGATGCCTGATTTAAAGCTTTTCATAAAAGGAAGGGATAATATGGCATTAGGAGTGGTTGCCAGGGACACTGCTTGGACCTTTCTGCTGAAAGGTTAATCCATAATATTTGAAATGAGGAGAGAGGAAGCAAAAAAGACACAGAAAACCAAAATTATTCAATTGGCGATTTTGCTATTTCTTAAAGTTAACCTCCTGATGAACTGCCTTGAACTTATGGTTCAGATGGCACAGATTAGGCTTACAGTCAGTTCTTTATGTTCTTTGTAATTACAGCAAATCCAATTTTATAGTTGTAAAAATTCAATTCCAGATCTGATGCTCTGCTGATTATGTTTCAGTTGGAGCTGTACCTGTTTACTCCAGATTTTTCTTTTTAACATTTATTTCTGCCCAGGCTCTGTGAAAACGTATGTGACCTGAGTAAAAAAGTTGGTCATTTTTCCAGGGCAGGCTTGGGAAGCAGTCGCTTTGAAAAGTGAACTGTTCTTGCTTATCTCAGTGGATACAGTGTAAAAAATCTTGTAATTGAATCTGTTGATTTTAGTCCAAAGAACACGTCAACATAAAAACATTTTTCTTGTTTTCCAACTTCTGTACTTAGGTTTGATTGGTTTTCTCAAGACTTAGATTCTATAGGAAATATGGAACTCGAGGGGGTTAGAATCCTACAAAGATACCAAGTTAAGAGTCCTCATTTAACTTTGTACTTTTTATTTCCTTATAGTTCATTAAAGATGACACAAGGAGTGAAACTGCTCTTTTTGTGCTTTTTGACTTGACTTTGGAACAATGTCTTGGTGTCCTGCAATCTCTTTGATCAGACTTATCATTCAAGACTTTCCATCAATGCAGTGATGCATCGTGCCTGTCCTCCTGCAGCAGGAGGACTTTTGTGAGCTTGACTAGGTGATGAATTACAGCCAGTGCTTTTCCAGCTGGAATTTTGATAACATGATAGTAAATGACGTCTCACTGTGTCGAGTTGATCCTTTATCATCTTGGCCACTGCCATAGCATGGGCAAGCAGCAGGGATGAAAGTGTGGCTCTCCAGTGAGGCTAATTGCCAATGAAGAATTAAGGTAGACTTTCCTCACAGTGTGGTAGGGTCTTCTAGATATGACAGCATGATGACTGGAAAATGTCATTGGTTTGATTTTTAAGTGGAAATTCTTGTTCTACAGTCCTTTGTTCTGTAGGAAAATGAGATCCCTTAAGTATGGACAATCCTGTGGGGTAGTTCTTGCCGTTTCTGTGCTGAGCAAAGGGCTCGTTGTTGGTTTCTTCTTTCCTTGGCAGTTACAGTACTGGATGTTGGATATCTAGAAAGGGTGTTGATGAAGCAAACGAAGGTGCTGGATGAAGGAGATTGGAGGGGGGCACATTGGGGAGAAGAGGCTATTTTGGCCCAACATGTTAAGAAACAAGCAGAACAACCTGCTAATATGATGGGAAGATGGAGTAAGAGTGAGGCAAAATCTTTGGATACCTCTCATGTCTGTTATTTTAGGAATTTCATTGCCAATAGCTAGATATCTCTAGAACAGTTTTATTTGAAATGCAGAAGAAAGCAAAATCACATGAAACTTGACCTAGATTTATATTTTATACAGCAGTTTCTGGTTTGGATGCCTCAGGATTAGAGCTCTGCACTGTTGTGTGTCCTCATTGAAGGAGTTAGTTTTTCGAAATCACAACTTTTAAAGAGCAGATGCCTGTAGTTTGTACATAGTAAAACAATACAGGACACTGGAAAATGATGGTCTTCTCCCTGCTCTCACTTGAATGGAATAAAATATCAGTGTGGTATGTAGAATCTGAAATTAAGTGGAGTAAAGCCAATACTTGGGCAAAGCAGAAAAGCTTTAATTCCTTCAAACACAAAACAAGTTAAGGGATTGAAGACAGCTCTGGAGTTCTGAGCTGAAGTGTTTTTTCTTAAACTCTGAGCATAGAAAAGTCCAAGTTGATTAACTTAAATCTGATACTGTGGTGTAAAAAATGAATTTAGCTTGCTGCCTGTCAGTTTGCTACTGTTGATGCTGAAGATTACCAAAGTTATACGACGAGAGTTGTGATCAATGTCATTTCTCCTAAATGTTTTTTTTTTTTTTTTTCCAGAACGGAGTTCTAGTAAAAGTAACAGAGACCTGTCCTCCACTGAACTGCTCGGAAGAGGACCATGTTCTTCCAGAGAACCAGTGCTGCAGTGTTTGCAGAGGTAAGCAGAGACCTCCAGTGCTCGTAAGGAATATATGTTGCTCATATAACCTGAACATACAGTGGAACAAGCGAATCCTGTTTAATGAGATAGTAACTCTACAACTCTAGGACCTCTGGAAACCTGAATCTATCATTAGCCTTGTCAAACCTGTTGGTGCTATTCCTTTGGGGGGGAAGAATTATCAGATGCAAAGCCGTAAGTACTGTGAATATTAAAGGGAAGGAGGGAGGAAGGAAAGGAAAGGATGGGGAAGAAAGGGCCTTGCAGGACCCAGCATCATTTATGCTCCTATTGGGAGGAAGTTACTTGTAATAGAGATGTCTGGTGATCTTGAACTGTGCTGGATGTAGAGGGTGCTGGTCCCTTTGGAAGGGGAGCTTGAGTTGCTTAAGATCCCAAGGTCAGCCTCAAAAGTGCTTCCAAAAGTGGTCAAACAAAATATATATCAGTGAGGACACTTCCAGGCTTAGGAAGCTGAGGACCTGCTGGTCTATCTACTTGCCCGAGTGCAAGTTCCAGGTGTCATTGCTGATACCTAAAGAGCAGCTCAAATTTATCCCTTAGCTGGGAAGTATTAAAAGACTTTGATATGGCAAGCATATGCATGTGGCTCGAGGCCAGCGTATTTCAGACTGCTTGGATCTGAAAGTAAGGATGGATACTTAATTTTTTAAATGTTTTTCAGAAACATCTGTAACAAGTAAGCAGAAAATGCTGCTTTTCTGAGCACCGGCTATCTTAATGATACTTCCTAGCAGATGGTCCAGTTTGATATACTGCAGTATTGAATTAAAAAAGCCTCATTACTTAAGTATTAGAAATTTGAAAGCCTGAAAATTGATAGAGGATAAATTCTATGCTTACATAGATTTAATAAATCCTTTAATAAAGAATGAATGTAGGGAATCAACAGAGGGAAAAAAAACGTGGAAGGAAGTAGGGAAATTTCATTATCTTGTGAAATAAGACCATACCCTCTTCAGGTATCTGCAACACCTGCCACAATAATAAGTAAGTGCCTAAAATAAAACAGGGTGTGCTAGAGGAAAGCAAAAAACCTGTGATGTTTATGGGGATTGAAATTGTGAGTCAGCAAAGTACTGGGTTGAATACTGTAATATACTCAGCTAGAGGGCTCCCGGCTGGTCATTATTGTTTGTAAATGGGTAGAAAAGTAACAACAGAAAATGATACCTTTCCTTCCTCAGCCTTGCCATATGCTCTTATAGTATGGCAAAAGCTAACATACTGTTAAATATTGTATGGCTTCTAGATTTCAGTGGAATGACTGAGCAAGGTATACAGGTATATACAGATACATAGGTATATATTTATCCAAGGTAGGTGAATTGTGGAAGGACTAAACGGTAAAAGGACAGTTTATTTTGTGAACTGATGTACTTGAATGCAAGAAGGAGTCGCTGTCAGGTCCTTGTAGAGGATCTTGCCCTGAGTTGTCTGGAGCAGATCTAGTTTTGCCCTTAGCTTTGGTTCTTCTCCCAGCCATGCAAAGGCTTGTTGTACTTGAGCATAAATTTCTGCCTAAAATGTATGACTATTTCATATTTTTCAGGACAATGTGGTATTAGAAAGCACCATTTTGGACTTGTAGAAGTTGTACTTAATTGTGAAACTTTACACAGAGTCTTTGTGTAATAAACCACATATTGCCACTTTCTGGAGAATTGTCCATTTTTCTTTCAGCACGCTTACTACACTTTTTATGGCGCAGAAGCAAATCTAATACAAAATATAGTGTCATAAAGATGCTTTATTTTTCCTTTTAACTGTTTTTCTCTCTGCCAGAGCCAGTGTATCTGTTTGAAAGAGCTATCTTTTTCCCTTCTTTTGAATGAGTGATTCAAATAAAGTTTCATGAGAGTATTTTCATGTTGTTAGGCTCTCAATGTTGGTAGGTAAGAACAGACTCGACAGCCTTAGCTGCTTCAATCATCCCCTCCTTAAAAGAGAGACCGTGAGAAATAATGAAGCAGGGCAAGTTGTTTGCTTTCGGGAAGGAGTCATTTTTTTCTTTGCTATCCTCTCTTAACGTGGTTTGCCTGGTAGAATTAGATTGACTGCTGACACTGGGTTGCAGGAGATGGAGGACCCCACTGACGAGCTGGAGTGTGTTTTTCACCACAAAAAAATCAGTAGCTGAATCCAAAATGCTGGGATTTCCGCTGTACTTATATTTAGTGCTTTGTTGTAATTAAAAAAAAATCCTGGTTATTTCAACTGCTGCTTGAGAAGGCTCCTCAAGAAGCATATTTCTCATTTCTCCCTCTAGCTATGGAACAGAGTTTTGCTTTTTCACAAATCAAATTTTCTCATGCATTGTTACAATGTGTGAATTATTTCAAGGTGTCTTTAGTCTCTTACTGGAGGTTAATAAATATGAATTAATTGCTTCCTATATATTGTTACAGCAGCGTTAAGGATTTTAAGGGCTCTATCCTCAAAGCAGTCGTCTTTATAAGCTCGTTAGGCAGCGCAAAGCCATTACTCTCCTGCATGCAAATAAACAGCATGTAATAAGGCTGTCATTCATATAGCAGCTTGAAAGAATTTGCCAAGTTACTGTTTTATGTCAAACCCTTGAGTTCTGGGACCGTGGTCTCAGAAGGCATAAAAGCTCTGCCGAGTGCCTCATTGCTCCCGACTCATTAAAAACCGATTCAGATCCTCAGAGGGTGTAATTGCTAGTGCAAATTTGATGGCTCTTCCTGTGAGATGTCCCACAGATGTGCTTTATATGTTCACCTAGCAAGTGAACGGTGATTTTTGAGGGTGAAATTACCTTAAAATGTTTCTGAAGATTACTGATCCTGTTAATGAGAACGTGGCTAGCCTCCTTTCTGGAAGGAAAACTGTGATGGGAAGCAGTGTGTGTGGCTTCCTGAAATGGTAGATTATTGAACTGGCTAATGAAGAGAGACCTTGGAGGAAGTACAGCAAGTTTTGCAAGTGCTATGGGGAAATGCAGAGAAATGGGGAAGGTGCCACTGTTGACACTGAAGTGAGATGGATAGAGAATATTGATGGCAACAGTACTCTTGATTTGAGTTCTTGTATCCTTCAGTAAATAAGCTCAATCCCCAAACATTTTAGGGTCTTAAATAATTAGATTATAGTGCAAAGCAGCTTTGTGCATTGCCCTGAAATTGCTGATTCTTGGAACTGAGACCTGAAAAATTTAGCAAACTGAAAATGTTATCTAAATGACTGAAAATGGAATAAATGTTTAATTTCCAAAAAACTACTTGAGACCTCTTGGCCCTCTATGTGTAGTTCCTGATGCTGCACAGGTGAATTTTGTGCATAGCAGCACAAATCTGAACGCTTTCCTAACTGTCTTAGCACATCTATTAATGATCATTGTGCAGTGAAACATCAGAAGAATGATACAAATACACTTTCTTAAGGAAAAAAAAAATGAAGGAAACATTTCAGCACCTCAATAAGGAGGACAGTAACGTTATCAGAAACGTTTAGGGAAGGAACAGAGGTCATCAGCCCCATCAAAAACCTGAACACACTCTTCAATATTTAATTCCCCTCATGCTACTATCTAATTGTATCTTGAATGTCTTGAATGACTTTGAAGGGCCGTTGTGCACGTTTATGATTTGCTGTGTGTATGTGGGGGAAATGGATTCTGACATCTGTTGTGAATGTGCCTGTCCATAATGTTAATTCATTCTCCCTGGCCTTGTCATCTGTGTTGGCCTGAAATTACATTAGATTATCAGAACTATTTAAGATTTTGTGTGCTTCGATCAAGTCCTCTCCAATTGCTGGCTTGCTGGGATGCAGTGATTCTATTTAAAGTCTCCTCTTACATTTGGAGGGCAGCTGGCTGGCTCAGATAAGACTTTGCTGAATATTCTGAAGAAATTTGATTATTTTCACCTGGGTAATAGGAGTGGGTCACTCCACCAGCGACCACCAGTGATTGGGATCCTCACGTCGTGCTGCAGTATCAGCGAGTGATTTGACTGTGTGCACAGGTATTTTAAAGGAGTCCTAGGATCCGTTTCACAGCAAAGAACTAATAAAAATCAGATGTTTGCATTCCTACCCTTTCTGCTTGCTTGGGAATAAGTAATTTCTCCCCTGAATACAGACCGGCTGTGCATAGGTTGACATTTAAGCTAAGTCCAAGCTTATTGATTAGAGGCTGTGAAAGCTGAGCACTGCATAGGTGGCTTCTTTCTTCACATTAGTCCAAAGAGCGGGTGGCCTTAATTTGCCTGCAGAGCAGGGAGGGCACTGCAGGCTGATAGGAAGGAACATAAGGCAGGTAGCACTTTATTACATCTGTGCATGCAAAGCCCCATTGAGAAGCATGAGTCCAAGTGAAGAGCAACACAATCTAGTAGTGCTTCTCCTAGCTCTTTGAAGATGCTGAATGTGCTTCACTGGGTAAAACATATTAAAAAAAATGCTTGCAAGAGCCTCCGATCCAAGGGACAGCTTCTTTCAATACAGTTGGAATGAAGCCTCGCTCTTCAATTCCATAGCTTACATTTTTCTGCTGATGGACATTAAATTAGCTTGGCTTTGTAAAACCTTTTGAACATACATTGAGGCAATGTGCCTGCTTGCAACAGAGATGCCTGGCCCCAGGGCATCTATGGAGCTATTGAATCACTTTCTCAAAATTGAGATAGTCACCTTTTAGGCAACAATTTTAAAAGTAGCAAACAATTTCACGTGTCTTTTTTAATAATAAATGCCAAGACAGTCTACAGATGTGGCAGGCGCTCTAACAATTTGTGTTCTTAATAAGAGGAGAACAAAAAAGGTGTTTAGAGCCTCTAACTACACATAGTTGAGTTACAAAACTGGAGTGTTTTCTTCTGTGCTCCTCTTACAGACTTCAGCCTTAAACATAAGCAAGAGTCTGACTCCGAATGCAGATACTTCAACTCAAATAGAGTTGATAAGGGGCATAAAATTGATAAGCAGTAACAACACAGCTGAAACATTCTGAGAAAAGTGAAATACCTGATGCAAGTTTGGAAAAGGGGGAAATGTATATATACACTAAATCCATAGACTGTAGTAACAATCCCTACTAAATTAAAATTTTCTCCATATGGTATTAGTGCAGTGCCTAGCCCAACATGCTAATATGTTCCTGAGACTCTCTTAGTAGTGGATCCCAATAATCAAATATAACAATATGTGAGTTCAAAGATGAGTTATCATCCTGCAGCAGTGGGAAATAGGATGTCACAGTCTTGGGGGAAAGTGACATAGAAAATATAAAATTCCTCATCTCTTCCATATTATTTGGAAGGCTATCAGAATATTAATCCTACTCCATATAAATTAGATATTGAATGGATAAGTTTGGGGAAATGAGTTCCAGTGTTCACTTCCAATTGTAATTGTGAAGGCAAAAATGAAAAGTCAAATACTGTGATAGAATAAATGCAGTGGCACTGCACCATTTTTCCCCTTTCTTTTTTATTTTCCAGTGTGAAATGCTCCCAGACTTGATAAGGTTGTATCTGGAATACCTCAGTGGGTTTTACTAGACTGTGAAATGAATGAAGGCTAGAAGGAATATCTGCAGCTTTCATTAAAGGAGTCGGAAAAAACATGCAAAGAGTGCTTTTTTGGGGGGAAATGAGGAGGGGAGTTCAATTTGAGGGAAAGAACCAGGAAGATACCTTGATTGTTTATAAAATGATTCTAAAGTAAAGAGCTGAACACTGATAAATAATCTACATTTGCTTACCATAGGTGAAATCGTGTTTAATATGAGCTAAAACTTTCACAAGTCTGTAAATATCAAAGCAGAGAGTATGAACAAAGGTCTGAACTTGACATTTAGGCCTTGAAAGTCCAAATCTTCTTTTCCTTAGCGGTCTTAATTTTAGGAAGCTTTAGGATCAGTGAGGCAGAACTTTTACCTTGCTCCTTGATGACCAAAATTGGCAAAAACTATTTCTATATTCATCGAAGTGTAAACTGGAATACATGTAGCTGCTATTATGCTTATGTTTCGGATTACTTATGCCTGTAAATTTTTAGGTCAACAAAAAATGGTCAAATAAAACAAAAAGAAAACCCGTCCTTCTTCCAGAGGAGATCAGAAAGACTGAGCAAAATGTAATTTATATATTTTATCCTGGGTAGGCTCAGTAGAGGGCTAATGTATTGGCATAGCTTCCTGCTTTGGGGACTTCTGACTAAAAGCAGTCATACAAATAAATGTTTTAACAATATTATGCTTCTAAGAATGCCTTGCTAGAGGAATCTGCAAAGCCTGTGCCCTAGATAGGGTAGAAAGTACCTTGCGAAAAGTATTCAGAATATAATACGGTCAATACCAATATTTTATTCTCTGTATCTGAAATAAATATGATTTAATACCTGGTTGTGTTTCTTGCATTTCAGGACACGACTTCTGTGCGGAGGGACACGTGTGTGGTGAAAATTCAGAGTGCAAGAACTGGAACACGAAGGCGACCTGCGAGTGCAGGAACGGGTACCTCGCCGTGCAGGGGGACTCGGCGTACTGCGAGGGTAAGCAGAGCCCTGCCCCGAACAGCCGCAGCAACACAGAGCTGCAAAATGGCTGGGGAATAAATTGCATTGCCAAGTCCAGTTTGCATGATGGCCTATAGCATAAGGGCCTCTTTTCATGTGAAAATGCATATTTTGCATTGCTAGACAGCTAGAAATAGCTCTGGACTATTCAAATTACCTGTCTATGGACATACTTTGTGATGCTTCTGCCTTGCTGTGGCCATGCTGTGGCGATGTGTTTCAAGCTACCATTTATTTTCAGGCACCAGTACCTACCTTGGATGTTTTTTTTGTGGAAAGATCATGTTTATTATAGGCATTGGTGTATAAAGTAGGATTCTGGTAGCATCTGCTGGAAAGCTAAGTGTGGTGCTTTATTAGACTGGATATTGAAAGGTGCTCTGCAGTACTTGCTGAAATCCTTCTGTGGACCAGGTACTTCTCTGAAACAATCGTCTTATTATACAGGTGTTACTGATATATCTGCATCTATAGCTAATATACAATACAATAATCTAATACAATATACAGATATTACAGACATGTCTGTATATACAGATCTACATATTTCCAAGGTGAGTCTAGCTGAGGTACTGCTGATGATGTCTTAATTTATCACTAGGAAGGACGCACTGTGGCCTTCCTACTTTATCTCCTTTTTTCTTTTGATGCTGCTGTTTTCTATAGCTTGCTCTTATGGCTAACTATGACTTATTAAACACTGAACTGATGAATAACACATCCCTTTCTGCCTTTGCTTTTTGAGGTTGCTGACACCCTTGCCTATCAGGTTGTAATATATTTCATCTTTTGGCCACTGTAGGACATTTTTGCCCTGCTTTATCAAAATATTTCCACAGATTGTTCCTCACAGTGCCTGCGATAGGAGGGAGATGACTTTTTTGACAAGCTGTTAAAATATATCAGAAGAGTGGGAAGGCAAGATGAAAGAATAAAAGGCAGACGTGCATGAACTGGCTTAAATGATCCTGCTTTCATGGGTGAAAAAAGCTTTTTCATGAGAAAAGTGAACAGGATTGCTTTAAGTAACAATTATCAAGCTATTTGATGAGCTGTAATTATAAATATTACAGCATTTTATCAGTGTATGAGCAAAAATGAATAGATCTGCATATGGACTATCAGGGACTTTGTTCTGAATGTCGCAGGTAGGAGATATGCTGTTTATTGAGTAACTTGCACAAAAAAAAGACCTCCGAGAAGAGCTGTTGTGTGGCTATTGCAAGCACTACTCAGAAATCAGACAGCGATAAGGCTCTTTATTGGGAGTGCTACAGATTCCAGGATTTTCTCTTTTGACACCTATTTTTAGAATGCGATGGTATTTAAAATTTTACTTTCATCAGATTTTAGTGTTTTGTTGGCTTTGTAGTAGACTTTTTTTCTCCATGGCAGAAACATAAACATCATAGCTTAAATATTTAGAGAGCGTGGGCAGTATATTGACAGTAGAGGTGGGAGACGGAAAAAGAGCTTCTGGACAAGTGAGTTGACGTTATTTCTAGTCTATGTTATTGACCATTTCAGTGTGGGTGAAACGCAAGGCAAAAGAAAAACTACAGGTTTTTTTTTTTTCCCCGAGAATATGGGATAGATAAAAGAAGGAGAATTTCTAAATGTTGAGTTATGACTAAATTGAGAGCAGCTTCTGGGCAATCGCTTGGAGAAGAGGAGACACTTGGGCTTGGCCAACTCCAGGCTGATGAACTGGCTGGCCAGAAGGTAACTCTGCAGAGTCATCTCCTAGTTGTCTGCATAGCACTTAAATGCATAGCAAAGACGTGATTCAAATCAAGACATAGATGAGCATCTTGAGGCAAGATTTGGCAAGTTTTTGTGGGTGTAAGTTTAAGTATAAGGTTCTCTTTTCTGAGGAATAGTGGGTTTCTGCATGTACCGTGAGAATTAAATACACAAAACGCCTGAAGAGACTGAAGCACAAGGCTGTAAAAGTGCAGCAAATATAGAAGCCTGAGCTATAGGTTTGAATTAATCCCTGTCATTTCTAAGGCTTTAAACTGTAATGGCAGTGAAGATTGCTGTTTCCTTTGAGACAGCGACGCTGAACTATTTCATACGTGTGACATATGCTGGTAAGTGGCACCTTAGTTGGAAATGCTCTGCATCATTACCTTGGCATTACCTAGAGGAGCTCTGCAGACCTCTCATTTTTTCCAACACTTTTGAAATACTTGTGTATGTGGATTTTAATGCATAGTATTAGTTTACCTTCCCTGTGTTTTTTCCTGGTGTTCCTCCTGGCTCTTATACATGCCGTGTTATCCTGCTGTAGCATTGACCTTCTGGAATTCTTTTGATACTGTAAGATCTGAAGAACACAAATCTTTTTACTTTATTATCATTTGTATTTGTGTTTTGTCTTTAAGTGTTTTATGTTCCCACTTGGGTAACCTTGGAAAAAATAAGGTGCTCAAGTCTCTTAACTGTCATCAGCGAATTTCAGTAAAACTGAGAATGCAAAATTCTCATTCTCAACTATTTGTCAAGCGGATAGCAGCTAATTGTATTAAAATATGTAGGATAACTACTTAGCAAATAGATGTTTTTGGAATGAAGCACATGTTTTTAGGACAGTCTGTCCTGAAAACAAACAAATGGAGCACTCATGTTTCACAAGCATTTGTGTTGCAGCTATGAATTTCCAGCACGTGGGACATGAGCATGAGTGAGGGCTGGTTGGTTGGAGGTGCCACAGAAGCTCAGTGGTAAAACCAGGGCCGTAATGGGGAATTCACCTTGTGTTGTGTTGCCTCTTCCAGGTTTTGTGATGGGCACAGCAGATGTTCTACGCTCTGCACGTGGAGCCAGAAAGCTCCATGGCCTTGGACCACTTTCCAAACAGTAGTAGAGGCAGGAAAGTGGAGATGGCAAATCGAGAATTTGAAGCTCCAAGATGAAATGAGAAAATTTGGGCCAAATCAGTTGAAAGTTTGGCTTTTTGCTAGCATGATTATCCTCATTTTCTAGAAGAACAAATGACCAGCTCTTCTGTGAAGAACTCAGTGGGTTCGGCTATATACCTCTCAGTGAAGAGCAAAAGCAGAGCTACTTCTTTCCCCTTCACATTTCAGTTCTGTTTTCTTCACTGCTTTTTGGCTTGAAATATTACTGGTCATTTTGTGCCAACGAAGTTGTCATATTGGTGCAATTTCACCTTTATTTCATAGTGACAAGATCAGCTCCTTGAAGAATACTGGAATTAATGAAATTCAGGTGACATAAACTTTTTCTTGTATGACCTGACCTCCATGGTCATTTTACTGCTGTTAGCTTACAGAATTAATGAACTAAATGCCTTAATCTTTATGAAGATACTTCCTGTTTTTTGTCTCAATAGTGTCTTGTAGAGCCCCTAGACACTTCACCTTTCCCCCACTCCAAACATTTTATCTTAACTTGCTATTATAAAATTGTTGCCGATCTTATAAATGTCATATACGTTATGAAATACTGCTAAAAGAGTTAATGATTTTCTGAAAATCTGATTTTTTTAGTAAGAGGAAGAGCTGTAATGACTTTCCAAGAATAGCAGCTTTGAGGGAGGTGGCATAAAATGATGAATAAAATGATTCCCATAACCTTCACCAAGGGAATCCTTTTCAGTTTGCTTAACTGAGTGGCAACCCGACATCCCAGGAGCTTCCCTGCTTGATAGAGTTTTGTCTTCTCCTGTATAATTTATTTTCCTATCAGCATCTGCATCAATCCAATCTGATAGTTCTAACAATTATTGGCTGACTCCCCAGAGAATAATGGAGTGCTGTTTTCTGTATACATTTTGTTTCTCTTACGAGCAAGGTAACTAGTGCTGTGATGTCTGTGGTTCAGCACAGCGAAGAGCACAAGCAGGATGTGTACGACCTTTTTCTGCTTGAGCTTGGACTCATTTTAAGCCCTGATTGGCCATTTCCTAGACGGTATTTCTAAACTAAAAAGAGGTGTAAAAAAAGATGATGAGATAAACTTAATTGAATATTCTCTGGAAAAAAAAAGACAACCAGAGAGGTAGTACAAATTTTCTTTCTTGGTTTTAAAACCTAATTTACTACCTTTCGGGCTATTTATCTGGCTGTTCAGTGGATCATTTACAATGTACTTAATCTTGCAAAGTGATAGTTGTCCAGGCTTCAGCACAGGTTATATGATGACCTTCTCCTGGCTTACCCTGTTCTCCTATACATAAGATTAGGGGTAAATAAGAAGTTAGATGCCATAGTCTTGAATGTGTTACTGACCTTTTGTTCCTATTAAGGTGATCGTTCCCTTGTGACTCACTGCATGCAAAAGTGTTTCAAAAGGAGTGATCTTTCCTCTCTTCTTCCCTATTTCTTAATAGATGCAGCTAAATTAGAGCATTTATGGAAAACATTCCAGCTATTTTCCTGTTCACTGAACTCTCCCTCTTTCAAACGTTGACTTCTTGTATTCAGCTTTGTTCTTGTTTGTACAAGAACAGCCCTCCCTGCCTGTGTGAATGGGGGAAGAGTCATCCTTGCTATTTGGTTTGCTTTAATGACGTGCAGAAATAAAACTTATTGCTGTTGCACTCATACAAGAACAAGGAAACCTCTTGTCATACAAGGTGGCTTTAAAATGTTTTAAAATTTGTGAACCTGTTTTTTAAGGCTTCAGTTACCTCCCAGTGGCAGTTCATGGCTTCCACTGATGTCTGTAACTGTTGACTCGTTCAAGTCCCTTCTTTTGAATATACAATTCCAAGAATACATTTTTCCTGTCTACTGTTTTCATAAAGACATTTTATTTTAAAGGATGCTCTTAGCCATTGCACGACTTAAATTTGTCTTCTATAATATGATCAGAAGGCAGATGATTAATCAGCCCTCATGTTTGTGAATTTATAGTCTTTCAAATGAGGCTTTGGTCTCCTCGTATATGAGCATCTAACAGAAGAGTCAAAATGCCCCCCATATTAAATATGGCTTTCACACGTAGTTATTTTTGGTGGATTTGTGTGAATTTTTTAGTGGACAGAGAATTTTCAAAGGAAAAAAAGAAGTTGGAATTATTTCCTAAGTAGATTGAGAAGCCTGCAGGAAAAAAATGTTTATGCCCTATTTGCCTCCAGATGGATTATTTGCATTATCAAAACTGCTTTTATATTTACAAGTAGTTTAAATTTCTGTTGCAAATGGCAAACCCTAGAAGAGTGCAAGTGAAATGATTTGCCATCCCCTGGAGTTACTCTAAGTTCTTTTGGTGTAATGTCATGCTGAGATTTATATGAAAAGGAATTTTAATTTCTAATAAGGTAACCATATGTTTTAGAGCTCTTGTAATAAAGTGTCATAAATAATTATGGCTGCGGAGAAACTCAGCCTTGCAACTGTCAGTTCTTGCGCTGGTAACCTGCATTTCAATAGGTTACAATCATTGCTGTTCAAGGAAAATCCTTCTTTTCTCTGGCTTTAAATGTGAATTAAACAAAAGCACCGTCAGGTACTGTTGGCTACTAATTGTAGCGGGATGGCACTGAGAAGCTTTAGCAGCAGGAGGGCAAGAAATATCCCTGTGTCTTCCTGCTGGGTTGGCAGCATCATCTGTGTCTCACGCAGTGACCCCAGGAGCAAATCCTTTCCCATTCCAGCCTTACAGGAGCTTTTGGTGCAGTGGCAGTTCAGAACAGAGGGGCATTTGCATGGATACAGAGCAAAGCAAAGGCAGAAGCCCCTGTGGTGTCTGCACTGATGCCTGGAAGCTGAGCTGGGCTGTGAAATGCTGAGACAGGCTTGTAGATACTGGGGATCTTTTTATTAGGCTTGAATGAAGAAGCTGCCCGCCCAGACAAGCCTCTATAAACCTGCATGCTTAGAGTTGAAGACTTAGTTTTTGTTGAAATGTTTGCATGTGCGTGTTTTAAACTACAGAGCATAACTGGAATCATTCAGAAATGATGCGTGTGTATGTGTATTTGCCATGGGTGTCCATATGTGCACACAGGCTTTTTCTGTTGCCAGACAGATAGTGATTTTCTTATGAGCCTGCAAAGTCAATGTGAAGACTGAAAGACTTGCATTTTTATTTGTTTCAACTGACTTCTAAATTATGGACAATTATTGTCTTTTATATTGGCTATATAAGAAATTATCTCATCTTGATGCTGTTTTTCCCACATCAGTTCCAAAGAGCATGGCTGACTAGAGCTGATTTAAAACCTTTTGGATTGAGTGCTGTTAAATAGGTTATCTCTGGATTATCTTCTCAGTGCAGGAACATCAGAAGCCCTGGATGTTCATTTGTTTTTTGAGACCAAAATACAAAAATAAAAAGTAGCAACTGAAAAACTCACCCTGTGGATAAAGCAGTGCTTGTGCTTGGGGTACCTGAGCAAGTCTGTCCAGTGTGGCTGTTATGGGGTGTTTCTGGACTGTTTTGCACAGATCTCCAAATGAGAAAACAGAAATACTTGTTTTAAATTGATGTGCATTTGTCCCACAGCAAGGCTCATTGCAGACTGGCATAAAAGAAAACTGTGTTTTGGGAAGCCAGGATAAGCTTGAGCCACAGAAGACAGCAGAGACCTTGGAGAACTTGTGTCACAGCCAGGATAGGGCTGAGTCTGGAGGAAAGGAAGGCAGTGCGGTTGGCTCAGAAAGCCTAGTGTGTTGGGTAAGATTTGTTCTAGGTGTTACAGTCCCTGGGGGCTTGGGGGCCCAGAAATACAACAATCAGATTTGGGGATCCAAGTACAACCACCCTGGTGTGCCCAGAACCAAAGATCTACCACATTTTTGCATCAGTTGGTTCTACGTTTAAAATTGAAGTCTTTGCTGCAACACAAAGCATGTTTCAATTGGAACTGTTGAACCAAAAGGAGTTTTTATTCTTTGGTCAGAATAATGCTGAATAGAAAAATCATATGGTTACTTATGAAAATATTCTTATTTTTAATAGAAAATGTAATTCTCTTGGTAAGAACCAAAAGCTGTTCCAGGAATAGTATCTGTTCCCTGTTTCTTATGTGAATCTGTTTTGTTTTCAGTGTATGGGCGGAAGAAACAAAATGGTTCTAAAAATACAAGACCCTCTAAATCTGTGATAAATGTCACTTTATAATGACACATTTTCCCTGCAAGACATAGTGACTTACTGGTATAGTTTTGGGCTGTGCTAGTGAATATGAAAAATGATGTATGCAAGTTGAGGGATTATTGGAAAGGCAATTACTGCTATACAGTGAACTCTGCTTCTGCCTTTCAGTATGCATAATTACAGTCCTTCCTGACACATCTCCGTATACAATAATAGGAATTTTCGGATTAATTTGGAATCTAGTTGTGTATTGATTGTACCAATGTGTGTCTGTAAGAAAGTGCAAACCATTCTGAATTAATTGAAAGGATATTGAGTGGCTGACAAAATCGAGCAGAGTTATACCAGTGTGTAGGAACTTTAAGGTATTCATTCCTCAAAACTGGCATTTGGAGATGCATTATTTCCTTTATATATTTGAATGTAACTTTATGTTGCAATAAGAAGTGATTCCCTGTTTTTCATTGCAATGGCTTTATGGGGAACTCTTTATAAATTTAATAAAGAAAAGGAAAAACATAATCTTATTGCATGATAAACTGTTTTTGAGTTGAAACTGAGACTGTTTCACTCGTTTGCGCTGTCCCATAAGGAACAGAGAACCTGGCTCTTAGGGATACAGGCAAGTGGCTGTGCTGTGGTTTGCTGGGAATAGCACTAAGTTGATCATTGCCCTCCTGGGGCTTTGGGAGCTTCCCCTTAGGAGCACAAAGATGCCAGAAAATCAACTGCAATAAGTGTAGAAATGCAAATAAACTGTACATAAATTTATTTTTTACATTTTAATGTTATTGGTACTTGATTAACAAAAGTGTATGTATGCATGTTTAACGTATAAACAAATAATTGCTCTTACTCTGAAGACTTTGCACAGAAGCAGACAAATTGGTTTAGGTAGGTAAGATTTGAAATTCTTAAACAAAACCCCCAAAATCTCTGCATTTTTCTAAGATCTATTTCATTGTACTTGCTGACTCTTATAAATAAATTTGTAGCATTTAGATTTTTCCAGTAACACACATTGCTATTTCTCCAGTTAGCCTATGTCGCCTTTCTATCTGAAAGCTAAATATAGGAATAAGTTTTGGTTATTCTGTATTTTTTTTTCTGGTTTCATGTTAATTTTCGCCTTCCACTTCTAGATTCAACAATTTTTCTTCTTCTTTTTTTCCCTGTTGGAACTGCTTTGCTCGAGTTTCTGATTAATTGCATTTCATTAACCTAAAATGCTTTTGGTTGCTGCTGTGGAAGATTTTGCTCTTTTTGTATCTTGTGCTGAACACTCCTACAGAAGCCGGGTGCCTTGTACTGCTGCAAATGTTCTGTGTAGGGATCACTGTTTCAGCAGCAACAAATGGTTTTCTTTCCACCGAAGAAGTGTCAGGAAATTGGCTGCAAATGGCTAAATTAATTGTAAGATGGATTTACATATTTTGAATTTTAATTCTTTTTTTCCCTGATTTCTTGAAATAGGTTTCTGTTTTGCTTAATGTACTGCAGTCATTTAAGGGAAAACAAGCAAGCAAGCAACCCCTTTCTGTCTGAAATGCAAACTGCTTTCTATCTCTCATCTTGCTCTAGATTGTTCACCTCTTGTCTTCATTTTCATTCCTTGGCTTTCTCCTTTTTAATGACTCCTATTTTCCTTCCCAGCTTTCCCTGGAGAATGCCCCTGTACATATTGGTAGCTATTAGTGCTGAGATAATCGTATAAATACACAGTAGCACCTTCAGATGGAAATGGGGGTTAGTCTTAGCTCAAACACACTGTGCTTTGCAAAGGGGATCTAATTTGCTAAGAATGATCTGTGTGAAGGTCAGTCCTTGCAGGATATTAGTGTGTGGGCAGCCAGCCTTGAGGCTGGTTGGGACTCTAGGAGATGCTTGGCCTCATGCATGTGAAAAATGGTTCAGTTGCCCCCTGCCTTATTGGAATGATGATTTCTACTCTGGAGCATCAATCTCCACTGGTAAAGGATGAGTTTCCTCTATTTGCTTGGGCACAAGTGACATTAACCTTTGAAGGTCGGCCCTTCTGCTCCGCTCCATGGGTTTAACCTGGTTGCTTGGAAGTGCCTCCATTTGCTGTTGGGCTTTCAGGTGAGCCCAATCAATGCTCCCCTGGAAAGGTCAGCAGCCATGCCAGGTGCATTCCGGTTGTCAAATAAACCTAAGGTACAATTTCCAGTCTGTCTTTTCCACGAGAATCAATTCCGAGGCTGCTGCTGCCACTGTATGTGGCTTTCACCTCATGATTTTTTTTCCGTGCAAACAATAATATCAGATTTGAGTAAAAAATGATGCATTTTCCTGGACAGCAAGAAGACTGGAGAGAAGCACCAATGCACCTCCTCACAGCGAGCACCTTCCTGCCTGCTGCTTTTGCTGCCATCCTGCAGAAAAGGCTGCAGAACTTGGGTTTGTCACAAGGTGGATGGTTCTCAGTGCTGTGAGATGCCACATTTCTGTGCCAGTGGGTTGGAGGAGCAGCTTCTGTGCTGCAGGGGTAGGAGGGTGACATCCTGCCTTTACCTGAGCCCTAACTCCTTCTGTCAGGCGGCTCCTGGTTCCTATTGGCATTATTGGAAATTCATTAATGAGCAGCACATGATGAATGTGGGGGGAGGCCGAGCCATCCTCTCTCGTTAAACATTTGGGAACAAATGAATTTCCATGTCGAGTGAGCAGGATTTTTCTTTTCCTTGGTTAACGTGGAATAAATAGCTATGGACCTCGGTAGGTCTACTTTGCAATTCACATAAATTCTGCAATGAGCTAATGAGGGTCGTGGAAATGAGAACTGGATCTTGGACTATGCGAGAGTCTAATCAATGTGAATTCCCCTGAGCTGTGTCTGTTTTGTGCTAGGCTCCCATTGATTTTTGTAAACATTTGAGTGTTGGCCATAATCCCCTTTGAATATAAATCATTCCCTGGTAGCCTGTCTGTATTTTAATTAATTCTAAAGCAACTGACTTGAGAACTCTGCTCATGTTGTTATTACTAAAGGAAAGAGGTTCGTGCTCGATGTCTTTGCTGGTCTAAACTGACCCCTGTGAAATCACTTCTTAGGAACTGATGATACTGGGAAAACCGGAGACAGGAAATGTCCAGCTTAGAAACTGTAAGAGAATCAAGAATCTCAAGGATAAAGCAATCAATTTACAATCTAATATTTTGGTTTTTTTTAGAATTTACCCAGGTTTGTTTCAATTGGTGAGGTCTGCATCCTTAGTAAGAGGACCTAAAGCAGCCTGAGCTAGACCTGGGCTTCTAGGACCCTCTGGTCACCTGGGCATTAAACCCTCACTCTGATATAAAGGTACAGAGATAAGAGCTGTCCCTTCTCTTTTATACTGGATTAGTTATTATTTTCTTCATCTATAGCCTGGTTGATTGGTGCCTTTTTTGACATAAGTCACTGAAAACAGTATTTCAGTTGAAGAGATGAGACTGAAATTGTTTTTATGACTTGAAAGTAGTCAAGCAACTAGCAGAGGAGCTGGCCCTGTCATTCCTTGAACTGTGCATATAATAACAGTGGGAGATATTTGGCCAGGAGATAGAGTATCATCTGTTAAACTGTTAGGAGCTACAGGGGACAAACTGAGCTTAGGCTGTTAGGGCTGCAGCGCTGTCAGATGTCACTATTTGATATTCCTGATTGGGGAGCATTTAAGCCCTAGGGGAAATGTGATGTTAACATGTGTCAGTTGTACGTCTTATCACTGGCTGGTTGTGTCTGCTGGGGCATATTAGATTATTACTTGGCTGTATCAAGAAAAGATGATTTGCTGCTTGCAAAGGGAAGAAAGGAGGTTATCTCAGTTGCAGTTTTTAGCCAACAGTGCCACAGTGAGCACTTAAGCCTGTGTTTTTTTCCCAGGTAGCACCGAACAGCTGAGTAACAGCCAGCGGAATGGCAGGAATAATGTGAGGCTCTGGTGTGCTCATCGACATGAAACAGCTTGTCTATGCGTTTAAGTTGAGAATTAACCCATCTTAACTCAGATGGATGTGCTCGTCTGCCACTGAAGTTGCAGCGTTTGGGTTTTGCCTTGTTTTATGGCAGCCTCATTAAGAGATGCCACTGTAGTTTGCACCGTTTTGCATCTTGTTTTTTTTTATTATTCCTGGATAGGTATCAGTAAGTATGAAGCATGTGGCATGGAAAGCTCTAATGATGGAAGAGCTAAGTGTTCTTCTAACTGCTTT
>JAUBOD010001076.1:741527-754208 GCA_032353885.1 Nothura maculosa | reverse complement strand
TGGATGGATGGCAACTCAAATGGGAGGAACTCTGGGATAGTTCTTAAAAGCAGAGAAACATGATGGAAAATAGCAAAGCAGTTAAGGGATGTGTAGAGAAGATACAATTATGTTTTGCATATCTGCCTTATGCTGATCAGCATTCTGTTTTAAAGAACCACTTCTCCAGTTTGCCTCAGTTTTTGGAAGGATGAATCTCTAAAGATATTTCCATTCTTAATCCTCAATTTAAATCCTTAAAGTCTCATGATTTTAACGAGCGCTTTATTTGCTTAAGTAGGATTTAGGAGTCTAGACACCTTCACCCAGGCTGCCTGTGTTCCTGGAGATACCCTGAGGTGGAAATGAGCTTCTCCCTGCGGAATGAAGGGAGGTTTCTAGGCCTTGAAGAGAGGTGAGAGTTGAGCCAAGCTTTTCTCACTCCTATTTCAGGTCAGATAGTGGGGGCAACTTGCTGCCCAGCAGGCTGCTTGATGTGAATCTCCTGTTTATCACCCTTCTAGCACCACAGGGGCTGGGGTTTATCACCCTTCTACACCACAGCATCCAGTCCCAACCCTGGGAAGATCCTCTACCGTAGGGCTATCAGTCTGGATCCAGAAATCAGATACCAAAAGGTCTTTGGGATCTGCTAATACTTGCATGAGACTTCTGAACTCTAAAAAGAGTAGTTTGGTCCTACGCATTTGCTTATACCTAGTTCTGTGATTTGACTGAATCATTTGGGTATTTGGAGAGACTGAAATGAAACAAATCCATGTTAACACCCTAACTATAACCTAAGATCCAAATAGGTAATAGTGGGGCAGGGTGAATAAATTTTAATATCCCTAAAGAGGAAACTGGGCTGAAGAGCCAGCTCTAGCCAGCTTTTTTTGAGGTATGTTATCTGCTGAGTAGCTCAGTTAATCTGTCGTAGATTTAATTAGCATAGATGCCAGTAAATAAAATCGATAGATAAGATTTGTGCTCATATTGAGCTTGATGCGTGGACTCTTTTACTATTTAACAGATTAAGGTAAACTTAGAACAGCCCTATTTTGAAGAGCTTTATCTAGGTGCACGACACAAGATCCTGATGTTCTGGAAGCTCTAACAATTTTGTGTAACACTAGCTCAATGCTAAGGAGATTTGGGAGACCCTCAGATTAAATATATATAATGTATAACTTTTATGAGGGAGTGTTCAATAACTACATTGCATGCCCGTGTGTTTCCCAGTGTAACTTTGTGGCTTGCTAAGTACCATTGAGAACAGATATAAAACTGCTTTTGCACTGTACATCCCCCAATGACTGTCCTTAGTTATTAGAGTTAATTATTCTTAAGAGCGAAGCTTCACCCAGTAAATATCTGCAGTGATGGAAAACCAAACCTAAATATCCCTGGGAGTCTTGGCGTTTCTTTGTCTGAAAGGTGATGTTTTAATTATCTATATTGATAGCCTGAATGAGGGTAAATGAGCTTTTTGATGGGTAGTATTAGAAGCAGCAAACACCAGAAAGCAGAAACCTCATTATGAAATAAAAGCATTTGGAATGAGATATTATGTTAGAAAGTGTGACTTTGAATTTTATCAGTCTTCTATAATGTTCAGCTGTCTTTTGGCTCATACGTCATTTACTGCCTTCATTAAAGGCTAAGTAACTCTATGTCCTAACTTGAAATAATTTCCGAAAGTAAATTTGAAGTTGTTTGGCTCAGTGTTTATAAGCTTGGTTGTTTGAGGATTTTTTATTGCCTTTGAGAACGTGATATTCTTATTGCCAAGTTTCATGAGCTGGATTTAAAAATACCATTTGTTACCACCTATGGAGATCCAAGGTCTTTTAGAAGTCCTTCCTTTTAAATTTTTTATTCCCCTCCTCTAGATTATATGAAAAACTCTGTGCTGTGAAATTGTCCCCAGTTTGTGTCTGTGCCACCTTTGCCCTGTACCAGCAATGTGCTAGTGGAACCCTGCCAGGGCCAAAGGTTTTGTAGTTGTTTTCACAAATTAGCACCTATTTGACCACTGCTGTAGCTTCAGCCCTGTAAAGGGTGCTGGGATGTGTGAAAATGCCACAAGACTCCTCACCCACTCATCAAAGCTCCCTTGCTGCTCAAGTGTGAGGCGATCAGCTGATGATTAAGGAAGCCAATTCCTCTTAACTTCTTGTGTTTGCTGCCTCTAAGGGTTTGCTCTGACTTGCTGATCTTCAAGGGGGATTTAAAGGGAGAGTGCTGTGTGGGAGGTGGGAAAATAAGCAGCTTGCCAGTGTTTTATAAGAATATAGGGACTTTTCAGGTGCCTGATGATGCTTTCTTTTCTGCTTTAGCAAGTTCAGCTTAAATTCTGGTGAGTTGTACAAGAGGAGGCAATGTGGATGTGGTCATCCCCTGTTAAAGCAGAGTGCCCAGATATCTATGGCAGATAGTGGTGAGGGGTCTTTGCAGGACAGCATTAAATAAGTCTCCCTTGCAAGCTTCTATATCCTTCCTAGTCTTTTTCTCTCCCATGAACAGTGTTTTTGCAGAGAAAAACATTCACGAAGGATAGGAAATTGGCCCTGAGATGAATATAGTACCTTTCATTTGTTTAGCTGTGGATTAATTTAATTAAAAAATCAAACAGATATTTGCTTAAACCTGTCCTAAACCTTTGGAGATAGGAACAGGTGTGACTCCCCCTCCAAAATCTATGATGTCAGTGCTTTGTTACTCTCCCCACCAGAAAGCTTTTTCTAATACCTAATCCCTGCTGCCATCTCAATCCTGCTCATCATAGATATTTAAAAAGGACTATTTCATAGTTATTTGCCAGCAGCCTTTTATGTATTTGGCTGTGACCATGTGTTGTCCTCATCTGTAGCCTAACTGCCCCAGTTCTTTCAAAGAGGATCATGTTAGCTAAACATCTGCTTATTCCCTGGACTTTTCCTGGGAAGTCCAGATCTGACGTTAGTGTCTGAATCTGGAGGAGAGGCTCTAGATGGTGCCACTCAATCCAGAGGGCAGGAAATAAATTTACAGATGGTGGTTCTTGCATGATGGGGCATGCCTAATTTTGTAACAGTGTGGTATTAATGAATTATTAGACCATCCTCAAAACCATCAAACTTTTTTTTTTTGTCTGCAAAACAGCTGTCACTTGTTGCTCTCATTCAGTAGCTTATTTCTTGCTAGATGTATAACCTTTATTTGCCACTATTGAATGACATTCTGTTTTTAAAGATGTTTCTCCAATTTGTGAGGATAATTTTTTATTCTTACGTCCGTTGATATGCTTGTGATTCCTGCTAGGTTAGCGTCACTGGCAAATTAAATTCATCTACTCTTTGTTCCATCATTCAGATCATTAATGAAAGCACTGAGCAATAAATATCAGAGCCATGACAGAACCCTGTGCAAACTGTGCTTGGTAATATTGAATCTTATCAGCAAGATAAATAAAGCTTCAGCTCTGGATCATAAATTCCTTTAGATCAACATGTGTCACGTGGCATGCTTAGAGTCTTTGATATGCTGGAATCTGTAAGTAACTGGTGGTAAATGCCAAATGAAATCAGAAAACGGCTAAAACCTGGTGGATAAAGTAATCTCTGCAGCAAGGTATTCCTGATATTGTTCCATCTCGCCTCAAAAATATACTCTTAAAACAGATTGTGTCTGCTGCTATATATATGCCTGAGGATCATGATAGCCACCGCCTTTGGAAGTGAATTAGGTGGGTGCTCAGCTGGTGCAACTGAATCATTGCTTCAGTGTCTGACTCCCTAGTCCCAGTTTAGTCACTAAGTAGAGCCCAGTGTGGCTTTTCCTTCTGCAAATAGTCCTGTGGAATAGGCTGGGACTACTCCAGTACTTCAGCTGAGTAAATGGTGAAGGGTTTTGCACTTCATCACCGTTAACCACTTTGAAGGTTTTTCTGCTGAGTGAAAATATTCTCACAAAATGTTCAGCTGTGAGAGATCACAGCTTTCTGAACTTCAGGGCATTAGAAAATTATGTTTTTTTTGTGAGACAGTAAGTTGCAACACTGGTAGCTGCTGTAGCCTTTACTATAAAGCCTCTTTTGTACTGGCGTGGTGGAAAGTGGAGCTATCTTTATATATAGGGCAGCTATATCTTAATTTACTTCATGTGCCCTTTCAGTCATTGCTGAACTACATTATGTTTGTCATTAATACTGTTTCTTTGCTTGACCAGTTTGGAATGTGGGTGCTGAAGAGAGGAATTGAATTGGATATATTGGTCAGGATGGCAGAGATCCTTCTTCACATGGTGACTTGACTAGGCTGTAGTGTCAGTCGGACAGAGTCCTGTCAGAAGCTGGTTTGTATTTGAAGCTTCATTGCTGTGTGTTGTTAAAGCAGGAAAGGTTGTAGTTGCTGATATCTCACATGAGGATTGCAGTTTGTGAGTTAGACTTTCAAATAAATGCAAGGAGTTGTGCTATATGTGAAAAAACTTGTGTTCAGGATGCTTAAACAGCATAATGTGACACCTTCATTTAAATATTGTGGTTTTCTGTACCAGATCCATGTTTACTGATTCATCTGCCCCGAGTTCTCTGCATTTATAAGTTAAATGAAAAATTCAAAGCATTGATGAGGACCTGGGTAAGGAATCACCTCCTAGAATCTGAGTAAAAGAAAACATTGGAATATTGATTGAATTAAATCAAATGATTTAATTGTATTTTTTGATATAAAGATGTGAGAATAGGTCAACACATTACATACCTTATCATCTTTAATATATGCTGCCTATTTATAGCAAATGTCTAGTGACGTCAACCTATAGTTTTAAAATGCATTGAAGAGCAATACATTGAAATGAATCAAAAATTTGAGACAGATGCGGGTGGTTGTATGTTATTCATTGCAAGTAGATGTGCTTTCTGCATGTAAAATGGAAATGTAAAGTGAGGAGGATGGTGAGGATCCCTGATAATCAGTCTCTTGAGTTCAGGTGGGTCTTTGGTGTTAATGGCAGGAGATTGCAAACATGGGTTTAAAGGAGAGAGAAAAAGGAGCTTAAGTTTTCGTGGCCATGTGTGTGGCTGCTAGGAACACAAAAGCAGCCTGTCACCTGGTGACACTCATAAATTGTGAGTTAAAAGCACTAGAAATTTCTTTGGAATAGGGAAAAATAATTATAACTGGTGGCTGCTGTTGTCGGCAGCAGTGTTGATCTTCAGGATTTTCCCTTTTGCTCCTGGGGATTATCTGTGTAATTTTCCACACTCACCCCTCAGTCTTGAAGCTGAGGAGCTGAAGGAAAGGCAGGAAGTCGGAGAAAAAATGAACTTAATCTTGTGTTAAAGAAACATGTTGGGGAAAATGAGTTTTGCTTGGTGGTTGACTCCATTGTCACGTGCTTGACTCCATTGTCACGTGCAGAATCTGCTGTTGAGAAACCTCAGAGGGGGCCCCTGAGGGAATGTTGGCAGATTCAAAGCAAGAAATTCCATTTTTAATGGATTTTTCTTTTTGCCTCGATTAAAAAACAACATTTTTTTTTTTACAAACCAAAGTGCAGCGCTGAGACCGGGGGCTGCGCTGGGCTCCTCCATCGCGGCCTCTCTCCGTTTACCTCACGCGAGCAAAGGCCTCGCCGCCGCCCCGCGCGCAGTGGAATCAGGTACAAAAGTGGAGGATGGACGTGTATATTTAACACATAGCCTCTTTTTAGTGTAAAAGTGCCCTTTATTCTCAAAAGAAGGAGTGTTTCGGGCGAGCATGCGGCGTTCTGGGTGCTCTGAGCGTTACCATGGCACTTTGCTATCAACCCCCCTTTTGAAACGCATTAAAACTGACAAAGAAATGGCGCCTTTTTGGACAATTTTGACAAATACACTTTTTTATAGAGTATTCTCTGCTAGGCAGTTTATTTTAGGGTGCAAAATGCCTTTTGTCGTTACTTTGGATCAATAATTTCCTGAGGAAGCCTCATATTTTTATTCCCTCGCCCCATGTACCTGTTCTCTCCCCATCCCTCCTCGTTGTGGAGGCTGCTTTAACAGCTGTGAAACAAGAGAGTTTTAGTCAAACTGGCCTCAGTTACATAATCTTGCTGGGAAATTAATTTCCACATGTGTGTTTTGCTTTGTGCAAATACCTGCTTCGATTTTCCTGGTTGCCTCTCCTTTTTTTTTTCCCTGGGATGTGAAACTGAGGAACAGGCGGTGCCTGTGGGAGAGGTGCTGCGCTGAGTGGGAGGAAGGCTGAGCCTTTAACAGCTTGTCCGGTTTTATTTTTTCTTGTCTATTTAATTCTCTGTTAGCGTGGGGGGGAAATAGAAGTACTTATTTTCTTAACATCAGTCTCTTGCTACATCCCCACCAGCAAAGAAAGACAGAAGAGGGATATTTTTTAAAAGGTGAGGATGCTGATCTTCACACCAAAGTATCCAAGGTAATAGGTTTAAAAGGGCAGGAGTTGAGGCTAAACTGCACCTTTTTGACATGTGTCTGAGCAAAAAGTGTTGCTTAAGCTGCATAGCAAGGGCGTTATTGCAGAAGGTGGTGTGGGCCAGAAACCCCTCTCCTTGCACCTCTGTTCTGCTGTCCTCACAGTTTGAGAGAAGCAAGAAGGTGATGCTAGACCCCAGCAAACAGTGACAGAGCTGCAGCAAAATGTGCCAGCCCCTACCTGGAAAACTGGGGCTCTTTTCTCTGCACCTTCTCCACGTGCAGCCCTCCTGCTCTACGTGGGAAAGGGAGCGTATCTGGTGCGGGAGCAATTTGTTATGGCATGCAACATAAGCTGAGGCCACACTCGAGCTGTTAAGCAAAGCTTGATTTAGTTGTTTGCAGTTTCCTGTGAAGGATGTGGTGAAAATTGTTGGGAAGGTTATCCTAATCCTGTTGTGCAATATGAAAGTGGAAGTGTAATTGGAAACAAATCACTTGCCAGGCATAGAATGTCTGGTGAACTTGCACCAGGCCCTGCTGCGGAAGGGCAGCAAATCAAACGTTGTGGTTGATTTTTTTTGAAACGCTCGGGTAATTTTATGGCCAATAGTAGCATTTGTGGTTGTGAAAGGTAAGATAAAGATCATGGGCTCTCATACTTCACGGCATAAGGTAATCACTAGGGTGTTCCAGGAGGGATATTTCCCTGCAGAGCAGTACTGCACAGTTGGTTATGTTCATTATGGGGTGCGTTCCCATTGCTTTGATCCAAGCCATTAGCCAAAGAGGTGACACTTGATGGGAAAGCAAAGCAGGTTACTAAGACAAATCTCAAGACTATCTTAGAGGAGGGGATACCTGTTTCCTCTGAGTCCTGTCTTACTAAATTCTGTCTTTCCAGCTTTGTGCTTGCAGTTGGTTCCAAGTAGCTTGGTTACAAGACTGTTTCTTCCAGAACTTGGCTCATTGCCTTCTAATTTCTATGCCGTGATAGTTTATATGGAAATTTTTGGCCTTTTGGTCATGTATCAGAAGTATCCTGTAAGTACTCCCTTTCCTGTCATTTTCAGCATTTATCCTTAGGTATAATAAAATAATTATATAAATTCTCAATTAGGCTTTATGTTTAGCCTGTGTAAGTGGTCTAAAAGTGTCCAAACTTGCAGCTTTTCATAGGATATCTCCCTGTTTTAGTAAGACTTTCTTTGCACACATTCACCATTTTCTGCAAACAGAGCTCAGAGCTCTTCACACTATTTGCTGTGAGGCCTGTCGGGTCCTTCCCTCAAACTTGCATGTACTCAACTCTCTTTGAGTTTGCAACTGCAGTGCATTGGTACCTTGCAATCGTTCAATCAGCCAGCTTTATCCTCTTCCATTTCTTACAGTGAATTTCTCATTTAGCACAGAGATCCTTGTCCAAAGTCTTATCTTCCCTGATTTTGCACTTTCTGCTTCAAATTGCATTTCCTTTGGTTTTCTTGCTCGCAAGGTCATCTCGTTCCTCCTCTGTGATGATCTTGTCCTCTTCAGTGTTGATACTATCCAACTTTTTGTCATCTTTGCGTTTCACAATCCAGTCCTTGAGCCAAGGTTACTAAGGAATATATTAAGCAGGATCAGTCCCAAGAGTGATTCTTCAGGAATACTATTGGTAACATTTCTACGACTTAATAGCTTCTTTTTCAGTGTAGACTGTTGTACCATTCCCGGTAGACAGCTTTTTAATCTATATTATGATGGGTATTTTTTATCCCTCTCATCATCTTCATTTTAAGTAATTCCTCCTTATGAGATGCTCTATCAAATACTTGAATTATATCTAGATGTATTAGATGCCCTTTATTGCCATGACTGAGTCAGCTATCTTATCAAGAAAATATATTATTTTTCTCAGGTGATCTGCTTGCAATGAAAATATATTTAATTTTATCCCACTTTACCTATACCTCCATGCCCTTGATTACTGTCTCTTGCAAAACCTATTTTATTCAATGTCAAAATCGAATGAATTTTCCCAAATGACTTCTGCCTTCTTTGGATGTAGTTTCTGTGGTAGATGTTTCCCAGTGTTGTTTTGGCTTTATCACTGATCTGTGATGTGCAAAAAACAGCTTTCAATTAAAAGGTTTATAAGCCTATGGGAAAAGGTAGAATGACTTTTTGGTACACTCTTCACAGGGGTTATTCTTTAGTGACGTGAGAATTGACAGAAACTTCTCCTGAGTGTGTGGATTTCATTCAAACACTTGCTACGGAATTTACTTTTATAATATTTTACTTTTTTCAGTATGCTGGAAATGCTTTATTTGAGTTTTTGTTTTTTGCTTGTTTTTCTGTTTAGTTAGGTGTCTTTCCACATGAAACAGTCCAAGTTCTGCTTCCACCTCAGATATGTGATATCCTCATTCTGGTAAGTGCCAGTATCTGCATCGTTAGTCCTAGGGCAACCTGGGGCATTCATCCCTCTCTGATAACAGGTGGTTCTGCCTGTTTTCCTCAGCCTGCTTTATAAAGGTGCGAAAAAAGAAGCTTTTGCTGTTCATTTGGTTTTCCTTTGAAAGATCCAGCTCAGGTGCTATTTTTGCTGTGTGGCTAATTTAGGAAACACGGCTTCCCTTGTTCATCAGTCTGTCTCTCCCCTCCTTGTGAGTCTTCTGCATATTCCTGACACCTTCTTTGAAGTGCTCTTCATGCTTACTGCGAGTTTTCTCACTTTTTATTCCAGATTATCTCAGCTTTTCACTGAAGTTGCTCCTCTCTGTTGTCCTCATTGGAATTCTTGAGCGTGATGCAGTCCAGTCAGTTGCGTTAAGTAAAGCTCTCGGTGTTGGCCCTGTCAAATCCCAAGCCTGATTTTAGACTTATTTTATATACCATTTAACTAAATCTGAATCATCACACAGCCGGTTGATCTGTTTCTTTAGCCAAATATCTGTAATTATTGCTGCCTTGATTTTTCATCCCAATTATTGCTTCCGATGAGGCTGAGCTCCAGTAAAAGGTTACGAACAAGCCTAAAGACTCCTGATTATGGGTAAAAAGATATAAACTGTCACAAAAAGAAATCACTTTGCCAGAAAAGACATTTTCAGTCCATTTTAGTGTTCTCATTTACTCAGCTGATTGCTCCCAACTTCACATACAGACTTTTCTTTTTCTACTTAATTCTCTTAATTTCTGCTTATTGATTAACACCTAGGTTATATCTTTTAATAAGTATCTCAGTTAATTTAGAATTGTCTTCATTTTACTTTTGGATTTATGGTTGTAGTTAATCAAGTCCCACCTTTATTCACTTTGAAACAGCTTTAAGTAACATGATAATAAATTTTTAAGACCTGAGCCAAAAGAGCGTAGTTTGAACCTCATTTCAATGCTCTAAAGGAAAACATTGTCTGAATAGTGGGCCTCATTTCTGTACTAAGATTTATCATTAAAAATAAGTGAAGAAATAGTATTTAGGCTCATTTGATGCATTGTTATAAGCAAATCAATTTAGTTGGACTCTTGTTTAATTATTGCATCTGCAGTCAAATCATTTCACTTGTTACTCCTGTCCTATCACTTCTGCAGGGGGCCGTGGTTAGTTGGAGTACAAAAACTCCATGCAGTTGTCTCTGCATTTATGAGTCATCTTTGTTTTTTATTTTTATCTTTACAACAGTGAGCAAGAAGAATGCCAAGTTTGAAAAATAGATGTAAATTGCTGCGATAAAAAGATGCTAAAAGAGGAGAGGGGAAAAAGCACATTAGCTCTTAACCCTCTTGTGATTTAATATTTTGTCTTGGAGAGCCCATTTGCAAAACTGGAGTCCCTCCCTTTCACATGGGATGCGATTGAGGATAGTTCCCTTGGATTCCATGCATCCTGTTTTTCTGGAAGTTTTCCATCCAAGTTCTGACCAAGACTTTCCTGAGTGAGTTTATTAAGTCTGACAGCTTCATAGACCTAGATGCAAAAGGTTCTTGTGTTTAAATGTGCTACACTTTTAAATTTTAGTGACAAAGTCTCAGGTTCTAAAATGTAAGTGAAATATATAAGCAAGTAAGTATTGAAAGGAAATATCTGATCACAAAATTGCTCCCTTGTCCTAGATTTGAGCTACTTGAGGGAATTTAAACATTCAGGTTTCAGGTGCTATAAGCCTAATGCCTTGCATTTTAAAGCCATGCCCATATCTGTGGATCAGACCAGACTGAAAAGAATGTTTTTAATTGTGTTAAGATTGCCTTGGGCAGGCCCAGCTTGAAGGGAAGAAAGAGACACTTCAAAATTCATTAGAGATTGTCTTCAGCCAAATCCAAATTAGTATAACCCCTCATTAAGAAAGCAAGGAGATGCCCAGGATGGAAATACCATGGAGAGGAGAGACTGTGGGCCTACAAATGCCACCCTGAGCATCCTGTTTATCCAGTGCTTATTCCTGTACTAAATTTATCCACTTATTGTCCTCAGGGAGAAACTCTAGACAGTGTCTTCAGCCTTTGGAAGACTCTTCCTAAAATATTTAGGAGTCTGAAAACAGCTGGTGATCTCCCCATTCCCGGCAGAACAAACTGGGAATTTCAATATTAGATCAGAAGGGGATCAATTGTGTAGATTTTCACTAGGTCTGTGACTAGTCTGTACAGGTGCTTTTTTATGAGCACTTCTCTGTGCTACTAAGTTATGCCGAGAAATGGGTCTAGACTAATGAATGTTTCAGGCTTAGCTTAGCTGCAGCTGCAATAGTGCACACACTGCACTAGGGAAAACAGTTTTCTGCAGGCAGCTGGAGAAGTAAAGCCACATTTTGCTGTTGCCATGCAGTAAGTCTCTTTTCAATTTGTTCCTAGTGATATTTATTTTTAAATACAACCTGATAAAGATCCATGCGTGAAGGGTGTTGCTTTTTAGACACAGGATACCCCAACTTTCCTTGCAGCTGCGGGTGGATATTTGCCTGGGTACCATGTGGGACACGGGAGCTGAGTAGATGGAAGATGGTGACCTGCAGTGGTCACCATGACTTGCCATGTGACATCTAAACATGTTGGACATGGCTCTGTAGACTTGCCATGGAAAACCTCATGTCTTGTTCCCCTTCCTTCTGCTTACACAGACAAAACTGCTTAGTTATTTCCTCTGAAAGGGGTAGTTGGAGCTGCTCAAGTGCTACTGAGATGGGCAGTGTGGCTTGTGCAGTTCATGGCTACCTCATGGCCCACCAGGAGAGGTGCTGCTGTTTGAAGCCATGGTAGATGTTTCCTCATACTGCACATCAGCTGCATCTGTAGCTACTGCCAGGTCCCTGTGCCTTGGAGATGCCTGGGCTCGTGGTGTAGGGTATGAGGCATCTGCAGTCACCGTTTGCTTATATGGACACTGGATGAAATGATACATTAAAGGCAGGCCTGTAATTTGCAGTGCTGCAGAAATAGGAACTGCTGAGATTTGGACTCAAAAGGAACGAGTTTTCCCATCAGAGGCAACAAAACTTGGATTTAGAAAAGGCAGGAGAGGTGAGTGAGGGGTGCTGTGAACAGTGAATTTTGTGCTTCAAGGTAGCATTAAGCTGGCTGTGCCCCGGGGAACTGCAACTAGGGGCATGATTTGCTTTGGTCACCTCAGGAACATGCTCCTTATTGCTAGATATGAGAAGATTTTTTCATTATTGTTCTTATTATCTGAATGTTCTATCAATGGTGGGGCTAATTGGATGCTTTAATAGATGGTACTGCAAGAAATTAATTTTACTGTCACAGAACCGAATACAGACTTTAATATATGAGTAATATTGCCCTGGATGCGCTCTTAGTATTTATCAGGCAAGCCTTAAACCTCCATGTGATTGAATAAAGATGGATGGGGTTTGAATTTTTATCTGCTTGTGTCAGCTCTTATCTTTTCTTACTGAAATTGCAGTATTTGATGTCTCTTAAATTACATGTCTGGGCCTCGGATGCTGGAATAGAGACTTTGGGGGTTTTGAGTGTGAAAGGCTGCTTGGATTCAAGTCGAGCTCAGCGTGCATGGAGCAAAGGCCTCCCTATGTCTGCCTTGGGGTCTGAGGGTGGTTTTAATTCATTTCTATATGACTGTGTTTGCACAATTTGAAGATGTCACAAATGTTGTTTTGGCCCCACTCTTGTTGACTGAAGGCTGCTCCATGGGCTTCCTCACAGGCCCGATCTTGTCCTTGGATGAACAAGAGTGTCGTCCTTGGATGATGCATCTCCTTATATTTGCAGTCACCACAGGTTTATGGGGAATCATCATATTGCAGGGAATGAAAAGATTT
>JAUBOD010001076.1:670552-691293 GCA_032353885.1 Nothura maculosa | reverse complement strand
TGGCAACCCAAAGCCTCTTGTCAGACCAGGGAAGTGATTCCCCAACACGGGTACAAAGCAACTACAACACTACGATGCATTTAGCAGATCAAAGACCTCTTTGATCTAACGAGGAAGTGCAAAACGGCAAGAGGTGACTTTTCTAGGCAAAATGTGCTCATTGAAGGGGTTAAAAAAGTACATGTTTCAACAAAGAGAAATTCCCCCTTGTGTGATCAATAATTGAAAGGCTGAATAAGAAGTCCACCCTGTTAAATGCAGCCAAATGCAAAAGTGTGAATGAAGCTATTCAGGGAAAGCTGCAAGTGAAGGAAGATTTCGACATCTTATTTTGGACAAATACAAGAAAATACAAGTTTAGAGAAACTGGGAGTTTCTTTGCAGCACAAATGAGTGGATGAGAAAGGTAAGTCCTGCCCAGAGCAGGAATCTGTCTCTCCTCAGAATATGCTCCAGGTACTAAGTTAGATGTCATCCATGGGAGGGTAGTCATGGCTTAAGATGCCAGTTTATGTCATTGTTTTAAAGGGCTGCCATTATCTATGTATCTGTGCCAGGGAAATGGAAATGAATGGGAATGTTTTTGCTAATCTTTCATCTACAGAAAAGCCAATATCTCTGCAAAAAAACTCACTCCATCCATTGGTGGATTCTGTGCAATGTTGAGTGCAACAGTTTTTAAAGCAAGAAATGAGGAAGTGGGATCTACCTAATTCCAACTCTGAGCTTAAAAAGCAACAACCAAAATACTCCCTGCCCCTCATCATGTTCTCATTTGGAAAATACACTGCCTGCAGACATTCAATTGATGTTTATCCATGGCTTGCTGCTTGCCTCTGAATTATGTGAGCTTGAAATAGAAATCAAAGGCAGTGACCTAGTGGGAAGGAGGAAAATTGAAAATCACGGGATAAAATTTCCCAGAAAGATCCCGATCTCACCAGCAGAGGTGCACATGCTTAGGAATCCATGGAGCCCAAGGCAGAGCAGCAAATAACGGGGAGCCCCGCAGGCAGCTCTGGTATCATTTGAGCAGCTGGTCTGCTACAGTTAATGCCAAGTGTAGTTCCTGTGAAATGGCTGTGGATGAATGTGTTCCAAAAGGGGCTGCAAAGTGAGCGCTAAATGAGATGTCTGGTTGGCCAGGGAACAAGGAAGGAGATGTCCAAGTTATTGTTTGGAGCTCCCCAAAGCCGCTGGGGTTTCCTGCAGCCGCAGTGGGGAGAGCAGGCAGAATTCCAGGCTCCCTTGGGAGGAAGCGCGGTCCGTGTTTTGGGAGAAGGTATTTGGCTTTTGGGAAGGCTTTAGGGCAAGCTAAGGCACCATCTCTTGCAGGGACACGTTGTTCCTTTGCGCAACGCGATGTTGGTTGTAATGGGGATTGGGCTGAAGGGGGGCCCAGGGCTGCACAAGCCACGTGGGCAGGGAGATGGCTGGAAAGAGCCAGGAGGGAAAAGGGAGTACCCATAAAAACTGTGGAGAAGCCTCCTGGCCTCTGCTGCCCTTCCCTCCCTGCTGGCGGCCCTGCAGGGAGCTCACTGGGTGGGTTGGCCAAGTGCTGGAATTTGTATCTTTATTTTACAGCATCACAAGATTGTCCTCCCTTTCACTTCCCTGGCTGCCCACCGCTGTTTGAACTTAATATTTTCCCCATAGTGTCTTTTGCCAGCAGAAATCCTGATGTTTATGTGATTGGTGAATGAGAGGTCTACCTCATCCTCCCGCTTCTTGGTCTCTTCTCAGTGGGAGCTTGGTGTTCAGGTCATGCTCTGCAAGTGGGTGTTGAGAAGATGTAGGACATTGGCTTGCAGTCTCTGCTAAGAAGTTGTGAGTGGTTACATAAAACTAACATTGGCTTCTGCAGATCATGGGCACAACGTGATCCCTTCCCAAAAGTGCCTGTTATGTTTTCAAGCTCCTCTTTGACGTGCTTGATGGTCACCTTGGTCTGCCAGAAGGTCCCGACCCGCTGTTGGGCTAGTGGAGCATGGCCCAGAATTGATGCTGGATATCTGGGTCTCGAAGGGAAGCAGAGGCTCTGTGGACTTTGCTCATCAACTTTCTTCCCTTCCATGATAGATGTTAGAGTGGAAAGGCTCAATGAGATGTTATGAGCAGAGCTTGGAGCAAAGTGCCACGATATCCCGAATGCTGGAAATTCTCACTGCTCTCTAGGCCCACATGGCCTTTTTTTTCCCTTTAGAAACAGTTCCAGGAGCCTGTATTTGAAATCTGGAGGGCCGGCGCTTTGTCCTCACACATCTGATTTGGAGGCTCTTTGCAAGAGGAGAGCTCTGCAGCCCCCATGTTGATGCCCACGGGCTCTTTGCAGCAGCAGAGACGGATGGAGTCGGTGCCTTGCAGCCCGCCAAGGGCTGCAACAGTCCAGTGAAAAGGGAAATGTAATGAGGATTAATTCCTGCTGTTCCTTTGGATGTGGCCATCCTTCCATGCGCAATAACTTGGTGGCAGGAAGCTGGGAGGGCAGAAGTCTCATGGGGTTAGGTTGGATTTGGAGCTGAGCGCTGAAAGTCGCTTCCTCATAGCAACTCTTGGTGCAACTTTGCCACATTTCTGGTCTTTACATGGATTGGCAGGCTCAACTTCCCAGAAACTCTGCTTAAAATGCACGGGATGAGAAAAATGCCTCTCTCGAAAGACTCCTGCTGAGCTGATAACAGTCTACAGGAAGACATTTATTTAAACAGAAATAAACATGCCTTAGGATGCTTGGATCCTATTTTCAGCTTTATTAAGCTATTTTCAGCTTTATTAAGAATGCTGTGTTTAATTCTTGCCAGCGTCTCCAGCCCCATTAATTTAGTTTACACTGCGTTTGGATCAATTAGTGCTCTTGATGATAATGCACTCGCTGCCTGTTACAAACGAGGGAAACCACAGCGTGAATGTTGAGCGTGTTAAAGAAGCTGGAGCCGCTCCAAGGACTGTGACCGGGTGAATCTCAGCGTCTGGCCAAGTGAAAGCAGAAATCCAGGCTGGGGACCTCGCTGTGGATCTGTGCTCGCACTCCAGGGGCTTCTCCAGCCCATCCTTGCTGTCACTTCTGGGCCTCGGGATTTTCCCTGCTCTCCAGTATTCTCGTGACAGCTTGTTGGTGTTCCTGTAGAGCAGAATTAATAATGGTAGGTACAGAAAATGCAGGCAGAAACAGCAAGGAAAAAGGCAAGGATTTGGAAAGACCGATTAGGAACTGGATGACGTGATATTGAGTCTTTCCTCAGTAAGAATCTTTATGTATTTTCTTTTTAGAGATTTTAAACAGGGGACTGGACAATAGAGGAGAACAAGTATCCTCAAACCAGAGCTTGCTGGCACTTAGTGCCTAGTCACGATGCTAATATATTGGATTTCAGCTTCTCTCCATCTGTGTGACCCACTGGATCTATAAAAATGGTCAAAAGCAGTAACTTTTTGTTTGTTTTGTTTTAGAGAAGTGCTTGCTATAGAAGACACATGTGAGCTTGAATTTTATTATAGCCCTTTCCAAATGCAGTGGAATATACTGGGTTTGGTTTCAGCTCTTAATGCCAAGGGTTCTTGCCCTCCACTCGAGATTATTGGCAGTTGTGCTGAATGTGTAGCAATGCCCCTGTGGTTTTAATTGGGACATATGCACTAAAATATAATAATGCAATGCTAATAATGCATTAGAAAATATGACCATAGTAGCGGGGCGAAGTGAGTTGTATCTGTTGGAGGTGGCTTTTCAGTTTTGATAACTTCCTTCACAGCTTCTGTTTATTCTTATTGTGAAAGTGTATGATATGAAGGTTGTTAGGTGATGATACTTCACTATTTTCTTTTGAATTTGCAGGATTGAACAGTTTTGATGTTTGTCTGCACGTTTTTAGCACCTCCTGTTCCCTCGGGATGTTGTGCTTCTGGTCCAGCACAACCTCTGCAGCTGAGCACAAATAACTTGGATGTTTGTGCAGGGCAGGTCTCTTAGTTCCCTTTGCTCTCTCAAACCTCATGTGCTGCTCTGAGAACCCTTCTCGTTTTAGTTAAGTGCCTGCTTAGCAGCAGAGGACAGGGAAAGGTGGGTGTAAGTCGTTGGAAACCCCGTCTCATTATCCTGGATTTATTGATTTAGTCAATAATAACAACCCACAAAGCAATAGGTGAAACCCCCAGGCTGAATTCTCTCCAGCATCTGATAAAAACAAATATTACATCTTTTGTGCTGCTCCCAGAAGCAGCAGGCAGCAATTCCCTCCTAAATGCATCCAGCTTCTCATGTCTTACATGTGTATTTAAATGCACTGATCTTGGTTAATTAAGTAAATGTGCTTGTGGTTCCTGGCAAAGGAGCATTTTTAAGGTGGAAACAGTGAGGCCAGTAGTCTGTGTGTGATATTGCAGTGTACCAAATGCTCTCAGCATCTCGCTCTGCGTGCTAGGCTGAGGAAATGGGTTCCTAAGGGAAAACCAAGTTATTTCACTGCCAGTTTTGGAGGGAAAAGTGCAATGTAACAGGAATATGCATGGAGTTCCACAAAGTTGTTCAAAGAGCTTTTTCCCCCCCCAATTTGACTCATCTTGTCTATGTGCATTAGAGGTGACCAGCTGATCATTCCCCAGTGAAACGACACTTTCAAATGCCCCAACCAGCCTGGACTCAAAGTGTCTTTAAGCACAAATGGCTTTTGTTCCTGCTCTCTGGTGGGGGAATATTCCAAGTTTAAGGCTTCGGAAGTTGATATTTTATTTGCACCTGGGTGAAGCAGAAGCATTTTCAAAAGGCTGCTTTATTCTGCTGAAGCATTAGTGAGCTGATGGAATATTTAAGTTCTTGCATTGCTGCTGCTTTGATTATATTTTCTACCTGCCATTGCTAGGTTCCTTCTCAGCCTAGCACATGGGTAATTGGCATCATAAATCTCTTCAAAATATACAAACCTGTTTTGTGATCTATATATCTACACATGTATATTTTATTCTTGGCTAGAGTAATGTGCTCAGCTCTTAAGTGTAACTTAAAGGTATGCCCAGGATACATGGATTTTCCATGAGATAAATGCAGACACGGTAGCACATGCAAGAGTAGGTGACCATGTGTTATGTTTATGGTGATTTTGTGAATTGTGCTGCACATCCTTGCTGTGATGACACAGTAAGCTGGAAGCAAGGGCTGTGATACTGCCCCATTGCATTACACACTACAGTCTCCTTTAGTGCCACTTGGACAGGAGAGAGAAAGCAAACAGCACCTGAAGGAGTCTCATCTCCAGCCAAGCTTCCAGTGCCTTGGAATAACATGGAAGCATCCAAAGGTGCCAGCCCTGGACAGCCCTGAGCTTTGCATTTTGGGTTTTTGGACAGGCATTTCCTTTGCATCTCTCTGTGCTGCAGCCTCTGCTTTTAAAGGCAGTTAATTTTTGCAGAGCTCCCTCTTAGCAGTGACTTGGTGCAATATAGCAAGAGCCTTGCAGAGCTTGTCCCTGTGCGATAGCACTAGAAAAGCTGCATTTTCCAAGGAATTCCCTCGCAAGGAGGATTTCAGTGAAGCCTCTCAAAGCTGTGTCGTGAAGGGGAGTTTCTTCCCCTTCAACATTGCTGCCCTTGGATCAGCGGAGTGAATTTGTTCCCCCTAAGGGATTCCTCTCAAAGCAGCAGCCCCGGGGCTGTGTTTTGGCTTCCTTTCCTTCCTGCATCTTCCTTTTCCATGAGCTCTCTACAGGGAAAATGGCAAAGGGTGGTGGAAACACAAGTGAGGACTGGGCATATTTGCCAGATATTAGCATTATTATCTGTATATTATGTGTATGTATATATATCTAAGAGGAGAAACCAAAAGGTAGATAAATTGTCCCGGAAATGTTCTCCATAGAGTTTAGCAGCACAGGAATTTAGGGGACAAATTCACAGTAAACTGATAGTTTTACTAAGCAGAGACTGTAGCCCCTTGGGTTTCTCCAGTGCTGTTGGCTCAGCCAAAGATTATGCAAACAGAGGCTGTATTTGCCTTTTTATTTTTTTTTTTTGCTCTCATTTGTTAAACATGCAGTTTATTAAATTCAATCTCTGTCGCTAACTCTCTGTGAAGAAAGTGCCCGGCAGGTTCAGGCTCGTAGCGGGTCTAACCTTGCTGGGGCTTTGCCAGGCTTAATTGCTTCTAATGCGTCAAAGCTTGGGATAAAAGGAGTTATGGAAAAGCAATATATATATTACAGCAGTGATGAAGGTGATGGGGGTTCATATCCCACCTGCAGAACAGAAACAGTCTCTGCCTTTTGACTTTGCTGCTGTTCTCTCTGCTGTGCAGAACCTTCGTGTTCCCCTGTTTCCTTATTTCCCCCACTGAAAAATTGGCTTGGCGCTCTCTGTCGAGGCCAAAAAATCGGATTTTGGGCACTCTCCTTCTGGACGAGCCTTGCGTTTCACTCTGAAACTTAGTTGGTGAGATTAGTTTAGGTAGATCCAGATGTTGAGCTGAATGTAAGCTTTTCCCCTGAGGGGAAAATTAGCAATAATTGCTAAGAATGTACGTTTTTCCCAAACGCTGTTCTTCTGCAGTAATAATTTAGCTACTGAAAAGCTTTCTAATTTAAAATGCAGATTAGCACTGAAATTAATTTGATCCTGTTAGTAGTTACTTCCATTCTCCTTTTGAACCAGCAAATGCAAAGGTCAGAGGTGCAGAAAAGCTCTCAACTTACGCAGGCCTAAGAGAATTAATTATGTAGTGGGGTATGTTTTGTATCTGAAACTTCAGGCGTTTCCTCTTTCATTGCCTTTTTTTTGTCCTTTTTTCCCTTGATTAAACTTGTTTTGAGTGAAATTGGGGCCCTAGGACGTTGCTGGTGGGATGCAGAGCTTTGATTGCCAGCTGGGCAGGGGCTTTGGGGCCTGGGAGCTGCTACGTGTTAGGGGCTGCAAGGATCCTCCGTTGGGTGGGTCAGGATTAACTCCTAATTTTGCTCCTTAACGAGGGAATGTCTCTAATGCAGCATCTTTCTGGGTTTTTTGAAAGCTCTGCGTGCTGAAAGGGGTGCAAAGGGCTGGCCAAGTCTTTCCTCATGTGAGCCTGGCCGATTGGATCCATGAGCCTGGCAATTCCCGTCTTCCTGATGGGATTTGGTGCCCCGGCCCCTTGGAGAAGGTTGTCAATGTGCAGCAGCAGGACTTTTATATATATATACACTCTCATATATATACTCATATATATGCTGTTAAGTCAAGAATACCCCGGTTTTAATGTGCTTATTAAGAGGAACTCTGCCTGCGCTCTCCTAATGTCTTTGTAAGTCCTTGATGCAGAGCAGAGGACCTTGTTGCTGTTTTATTTCCCATTTCCTCCTCTTCCTCTCATTGTCACCATCAGATAGCTGCACAAAACAGCCCCTTGTGGAGCTAGGGAATCATTAAATGCTATAATAACAAGCAAGTTATTTGCTTTGATTTTGATTTCCTTTGTGTTTGTGATGAGATTCCAGCGGCCTTAACATGAACACGATAAAGTCAGCATCGCATCTGAGCACAACTGCAGAGGCAGCAGGTTCATTTCCAGCCACAGCAACAAAAAATCTTCTTCCAAAGTCCATTTGCAAGGTCAGAAGATAATGCTCTTTGTACAGACAAGTACCATAAGGAGATGTTTTACTGAAATAAAACCTACCTTTTTTTCAGGCACACTTTTATGCAGATTCACAGCCTTTGGGCTCCCTTAATGCAGTGCACTTTCTGTTGAGGATGTCAGGTAGTCCATGTTAGGCAATATACAGTAAACCATTTAATTCGTGGTGGAGTCCCATATATATGTGTATATATATGTATCTGTACATTTATATGTACATATATGTGCAAAAAGAAAACATGGCACTGTAGGAGGTATGTTGATACCCTATGGGGGGAAAACAAAGGTGTTAATGGATGTCATGTGTCCTCTCCCAAATAAAGTAGATTTCAGTATGATTTTATAGCTGTGGGTGTTGACTTGACTTTTGAAAGATGGTTTTCAGTCAATGTCCATAAACCACATCCCCATCCCACCGCCTTTCCTCAGGTTTAACATGAAGCTGCTATGCAGACACTTGCAGCTGCCTTAAAACGGAGCACTAAAAATATTAGCAAGTCCAGCCTTGAGGAAGCAGAGCAGTAAAATGGCAACGGGGATATTTATTTAGGCCAGAATCAGCTGGGTTTAGGCGAGAGGCTTTCAAAAGTGCCGTATTTCAGAGTGCAAATTGTATTATATGGCTTCTGTTTTTTACTGCTCCTTTTCATCTTATTCACATACACTGTGGAAAATCCATCATGTGTCTGTCCTCGAAGCTGTAAAACTTGATATCAGTACACATTGCTTATGTATATTTTGCCAATAAAATATAACATACATATTTTGCCCCATTCAGTATGCTTTCCAAATTAATTTAATCTAAGAACTCTTACTTGCCTATTAGGGGGAAAAAAAAAGGTAGTGAAAAATTACCAGTCCAGGTGGATAACTTCTACATCCAACAATAACTTCCATTAATGAGCTAATACGGGAAGTAATTAGTGATTAGCAATGTGATTCATTAGCCTAACTGTAAGGAGCTGATGCTTCCCTGTTCAAACAAAAGCAGTATCCTCTTGGTAAAGGATCCTTGAGCTCTCCCAAAAGAGCTGAGCCCAAGGGGCCATGACTTGGTTACGTGGCCCTCAAGCCGAACACCATCCACCAGGAGAGTTCAGCATCACGTATCATCCAAGGAAAGAGGCAGGAGGTGCCTCTTGTGAGCTCTCTTAGGCTTCCACGTTCCCTTGAATCTTCATTTCTGCAAACTATGTATCATGGAGCACTGGACCCTGGAAAAGAATCAGTCTTCAAGGTGCTACAAAATGATCCTAGTGCCGAGTTCTGTGACTTTAGTTCACCGTATTGCTAAGTACTACATACAGGTATATGCACAGGTGCACACATACTATGTTGAGAGTATATGCATAATACCTATGTGCATACATAGGGCCAAATATTCTGAGATCTTTGTCATAATTTCTTCCTTACGGGTTCATTGCTTTTAACATTAATTCCAGGTGCTCTTCCATTTTCCACTTTCACCTTTGCTCTCACTGGGTGCTGCCTCCTAAATTTGAAATCCACGATTTTTTAATGGAAATGTCTGAAAAATCCCATTTTGAAACTCAAAATCCCAAACCGTATGTTTTTGTTCATACTTAGACTCTTGCCTGTATATGCCTGTGTTCATATGTAGACTCTTAATGATATTTGTATACTATATTTTGCTGTATTTGGACCTTTGACTACATTAGGCAGGAGAAGATTATATTTGTCAAGTGCTTCATGCTTCTACCATCATTATAAATCAGTAATAGTGTTTTTAGAATCAGGAGGCACATGTATTTATCAGCCCATCCTGACCTAAACCTCAACTCCAGCCTGAGTCAGGCTGGAAGCTGCTCCCACAGATGCAGAACTGCCCCTATAAGGAGCTGTCTTCTCCTCTCACAAGCAGTCACCTCCCCACTGCTCAGCTGACCCAAGCTCCCCTTCCTTCCCAACAATGGGATGCAGTTTTTTCCAGACTGCCTCTGCTGCCCACAGCTCCATCCTGCCCAATTTGTCCTTCTCCGACTCCAGCCAGCTGTCAAGGGGGCAGCGGCGGCATCTTGCAGACCTTGGGTTAAATGAGTGTGACCATGTGTGCAATGGATGTAGCTCAGTGAGCCAAGAAGTTTTGTCCTTTCCTGGATGACAGAGTCGCTCAAGAGCAGAGAAGGAGAACGGAGCCTTTGTGCTCCTCCTGAGCTTCTCGGTTGTCCTCCAAACCCCCGTCAGCAACTGCTCTCATCTGATTATTCTGGTACTTGGCACACATGGTTGGGTTCTTATCAGCTGCGACCTTGTGCCTGCTTGACTGGGTACACTCAGCTAATGAAATTGTTTTTTTTCCATCAATTGATTGTCAAAGCACTCGGATAGTTCAGCTCTTCCATCCCTTCTCTCCCGCCAGCACATTTTGGGTTGCCTGGGCAATCTGTGTCCAACCTCTTCCTTGCCTTGCTGTTGGGTCTATTTTCCTGTGGATGTGCACATAATCTTTCAGCCTTGGCCAAACCTAAGCCCTAAATGAAGGACTTTATGGCTGTTTTACTGATCACCTTGTTGATCAGCAAATGAACATGTCAAAAGTGGGAGAGGAACCAGTATGATTCTCTCTCGATGTTTGTAGAGCAACTTGACTATGGAAGTAAGTCAGTGTCTTGGCTTGTGTCTTGGAACATGGAGTTTGATGTCTCTGATGAACTGAACTTAAGGCAGTAGCAAGTACTGTTTTGATCCACGTGAACAGTAGAGCCTGCTGAACAGGAATGTGTTTTCCCGCTTTAATACTGTGAATGGGGCACAGGGGCTCTGTGGTTTTCTGGTACTACCATATTCCTGACTGTTGTCTGAGCTACTTTTTTCGGCAGTGTTGCTTGTTGGTGCTCATGCAACTTATTTTGAAAAGATTGTGTTTTTCTCTTGCCTGAAGAAGAAACAAGGGAAATGGCCAGAGGGGGAAAAAACGGAATTGGTGAAGAAGCCAAGAGCCCCTGCTGTGAAGGCCCTCGTGCTTGGACCTCTTCCCTCTCTTTGTGCTGTCCGACTGAAGAGGTCAGCTGCTTGGGAAACTCGTTGTGCAGATGCTCCTGAAATATTGATGGGAATAGTTTCTCCTTTCATTGCATTTGTTGCTTTTGGGTTGTGTTGAGAGGAAGAGGAAGGAAGGCTTGTCCACCCAGTAGAGCTGCAGGGCAGAGGGATTGAAGAGATTGAATCTCCTTTTTTTTATACCCTATTTTTTGCTTTTCTATTTTAAGACCCTTGTGTAATTCTTTTCCACTGCAATACGATGTATTTTGTAGATTAACTCTTCTGACAACGAAACCAATTGTGTTTTTCTGGGTTTTTTTTTTGCTCTTTCTGTCTTCCCTACCCCACTGTTAATTCTTTTGATGTCATGCCGGAGCATGGGGCAGCCACGAGAAAGTCTCTGCTCACTCTCGCACCAGGAAAGAAGCAGACAGAGCTGGCAGCTGCTCCGGGAACAGGGAGGCTGTAGAGCAGCAGCCGCCCTTCCAGGAGCTGCAGAAGGACCTTTTTAGCTCTTGTCAGGCTCGGCATGTTTTCCCTTGGCCATCTGCGGGTGGCAATGTTGCCTTCAGGCATTAGCAAAGTTACTTGCTTCCAGGCATGGTTTTGGTGCAGGGTCACGATGAAAACGCTCCTTTGAAGCCACCTTGTGCGTCTTTGCAACCAGAAGAAAACGAGTGGTTTGGAGATGTATTTCACAATAAGAGTGTATGAAATTACAGGTACTGATGGGGAGAAACTGCCTGGGCAAGAGCCCTTTGGGCCCTGTTTCTAGGAGAGCTCGTGCTCTTTTACTCCCTTGTCTGAACCCTGTTAGCTCCAGCATGACATTTAAAAAGATAGTAGAGCAAGGCAGCTCCACCCCTCAATCCCAGCAGGAAATAGGATGACGTGGGAGTTTTTTTTTTCTTTTTTTTTTTTTTCCCTCTAAGTGGTTAAAAATTACAAAAGAACCTGCCTAATGCCGAGTGCTTTCTTCACTTTGTTTTGCCTTTGAGTCCCTTGGAAGATAAAGCTAAAACACTTCTGCTGTTCCCCAGCACTTTAAGCCTTTCCATGGCGTTGGTAACATCTTACTGCCAACACCCCATCTGTGATTTGAGCTTGCAGAAAACACTCTGCTCTTCTGTTATTAGCTTGGCTGCAGAACTGCTGCTTAAATATTAATAGCGACGTCCCTCGTTAAGTGCGGCTAAACCCACTGAGCATCCTGTAAACTTAATAATATCCAGGGGAGGGTGAGGAATGTGTTGTAGGTGAGGTTGGCTTTTACTCCTAACAAAGTTTGCCCTGCAGTTGATGATGCAGAATGGATTGTGTCCTGCTACCGTCCCTGAACCCCAGTTGTGTGCGATGGAAACGGGAAGTGAAGTGGCTAAACCCCTCTGACCAGCAGAGCTTTGTGATTTTAATACTCATATTGGGTGTCATTTAAAGAAGAGCGGCGCCATTAAAAATAGTGCACTGTATTTTTCCCTCTCTCCTGTTTTTCCAGATGGTTATTAATCTTTTATTGGTGAGGTGCCTTGCCTACGGGTAATCTGGGGTTTTTTTTTTTTTTTGCATCACATCATCTAACTTGAGTTGCTTCTCCTTGTGTTTGCAGATGGATTTGCGGGATTTTAATAAATTGAATTCGCTTGATTGCTGCGTAGAACGTGTCTGATTTTCCTGGAGTCTTGCCAATGCATAAGAATCATAAAAAACTGCATATCCCAGCATTTCCCTTTTCTTTTCCAGCGTTCTGCGAAGAGGGCTGCAGATACGGCGGGACTTGCGTGGCCCCTAACAGATGCGCCTGCCCATCGGGATTCACGGGGAGCCACTGTGAGAAAGGTAAAACTGCTGCAACCCTCCTCCGTGCTCGGAATGAGGCCTGGGACCTGCCGGGCTGAGGAGCAGCCCCTTTCCATGGGATTCCTCTCCTTTCGATGCTCCTTAAGATAATTGGGGAGCACAGAGGGCTGCGTCTGCTTTTGCTTCCAGCCAAACTAGGTAACTGAAAGACAAATTGAGAAGTGTTTAATCTTCTCTGGTGCCACCTCAAGGTGACCTGATTTTTATGGAACTTTTAGGTCAGGATTTGGATGCTTGCTTCTCACTAGGGCTGCCACTAAGGAATTCCTCTCAATTTAAGTGGCTGGAGTCCTAAGATTTTACTTGTTTGTAAGTAACCAAGGCCACCAATTTTCAGAGGATTTCAAGGTACTGAAATGCATCTTACAAAGGCTGAGTTAATTCCTTTTGGATGTGCTCCCAATCTTCTCCTTTGCCCAGGCTGGTTTCTGACTGTCTCTTCCAGAGGTCCACATTCAACTTGGATCTGCATTGACTGTGATGATCTTTCAATTAAAAATTACAATTCTCTTTGTTGTGTGTTTGCTAGCGAGCCTTTTGCTTCCAGTGGAAATAAAGTAGAGAGTTAAGGCAGGTTGCATGCTCTTAGTTTGGATAAGATCCTAATTGACTAAGTCTTTTAAGAGATAAGAATAAAAAGCTGAAATAACCACTGAATAGCAAGTTAAATCATTGGAGCCACTTTAGTGGAGCCTGAAACCCTTTAATAATCAGCACGTAGCAGGATCTGTTTGTGGGATCTTCTCCCGCCTGCAGCTGCCTCCTTGCCTTCCTCAAGCTCTCCTCCTGCTTGCTCAGCTCTTCAGCTTGCTCAGAGACACGGAGGATGCCTGAGATGGGGGTTGGAGGTTGGAATATGCTGCAATTCCCAGGCTGGAGGGTGGGAATTCCCATCCTTCATGCCGTCCTCCTGCTCCGCTTGTGTATCTCCAAGCACCTTTCTTCTTACAGCCGTGCGCGGACATTTAGCACTGGAATACAGTCTAGAAAAGGATAAATGGGTGGTTTAAAATTGATAAATGGGGATACAGCCACAGCCGAAACCTGCATTTTTCCTGTCTTTTATGTTGTTTTAATCTGAAATAGGAGCTGCCACAACAAGTAAAGGAAACAGGGCAGGCATGGTGCCCTCGCTACAGCAATAGATTTAGAGGCAGATATCAGAAGGAACTAGTTTTTTGGTGCATAAAATCTGTGTGTCTTGGACGGGAAGGGTTTTTTATTATTATTTCCTTGGGAAAAGGCAGGCTGCACTGCTGTATGCTACTCAGTAAAGCCACACTTTTAGGAAAACATTTAGAAATCCAGTGTGTGAGGGGATTTGAGGAGGAGCAGAGCTTTGCATACGTGGTCTGTCCCATCACTAGGGGATTTTGGAAGGTGAGCAGATGCGCCCAACGCTCTATGCCATATTTCAGTGGCTGGCTAAGTGGATATCAGATATAAGTGGTGGCCACTCCATCCACAAAGGCTCCTGGGAAAAGGGTACCTTGGGAATACAAAGCTGATGAACCACCTTTGCTAGCTCCGAGGAGCTGCAGTGCCTCAGTGAGGACTCCCTGCATCATCTCATGGCAGTTGACTGCAGGATTTTTGGAGGACAGCTAAGGCATTCAGAAGGAATGGTTTTTGGATTTAGATCTAAAAGTTTACAAGTGAGTGGACATTAGAGCATGGCTGAAGGAAAATTGGATGTTTTGAGGTAGTGCATTCACTTTGCCATGCTGCACCTAAGGATGTCCTTAAAGGCGACACTGGCAATTGCAGCTGGCTCCAGCATCATGGAAAGTGCAGGATGAACCAGCAATTGCAAAAGGTTGTTGGAAAGCAGGGCTGTTTCATCCTGAATGTGCCGCGTTACACTGCCTACACAGCTGGAACCAGCAGCAATAGGTTCATTTTGAGCATTGGGTCCATTTTGAAATCCGGAGATATATGAGAAGGGTCAGGTTTGTGAGGGTAATTTACTCAATTTAGAAAGTGAAATTGAGACACAGATTTAAGGCATAGGTGGAGATGCAGCTACAAATAAAGAGCTCTTGCTAATTGTTGCTGTGTCTGAAATGAGGAATCCCCACATCAGTTACATGGAGACTGCCTGTTCTTTTCACATGGGAGGAGACCTGGAGATGGAGATCAGAGACTCTGGCAGGTAGTTCTTTCCACCCACTCTTTATAATACTCTTCATAGAGTATGTGCTGGATGCTCTTAGCATTGTCTATCCTTTCCTGTTTAGGGGCTGATTCTCCCCTCTGATCACTGATTGAGTGTTTATTTATGTATTTATTTTAAGCTAGCCAGGGCTGAAGGAGATGCTCTGTGTGGTCATTACCCTTTGTGCTCATGCACGACACGTAAGTGACCCCTGCACCAGGCAGGTTTTTCCTGTCGGGATTTTTGCTGACGTTGCTGCATGGCTGCCGTGTGTAGGTGCTGCCCTGCTGAGCTGTAAGTGTTTCCTCCAGCTCCTGCAACTTCAGGGAAAAGAAAGAAAGAAATGGAAAAACTCATTCCTGGAGATGTTTTTGTTCTTGCTGGGCAAAGCACTCGCTGAAAGTGCTGCTGCTGCAACAGGGGCTCTTGTGCAGGCCCCTGGGTAAAGCGCCCGCCGGAATATGTTCTTTTGGAAAGAGATGTGAGAATCGGCTTTTCCATGTGCTGTTCCTTTGATTCCCGAGCTGGATTGATCTTGAGGTGTGTAGCTATCAAAGACCTTTTAGTTGAGGACGCTGGTTTTAGAACACAAGCACGCACGCAAACAAAACCAAAGCAGAGAAGAGGAGATTGTCGGGGAGCAGAGCGAGCTAAATGTCAAAGCTGCCTCCCTTCCTCTGCCCGAGGAGCTTCCCAAAACCTGCAGCGAGGTCTGTTCTGGGAAGCTGTGGCCACGGAGCTCAAGGCTCCCATTTCAAGGTGAGGGGAGGCAGATGCTGCAGGTGGCCAAGGTCGCCCCGCTCCATTTGCACCAAGCTGCTCCCAGCCTTGTTCCCGGCGGCGCTGATGTCTTCATGCGGTAGCAGGAACAAAGCTGGCCCAGGGAATAGATCAAAGAGCCTCTCCTGGAAAAATCCGGTGAAAATGGAGCCTGCGGGTCATGGAGACATCTGTCTGCAAGTCAGCACGTGACTCCCCATGGAAGAAGAGCGGCTTGCTCTGTTTTGCTCCATGTCTGCCCTGCTCAAGAAGAAAAATGAAGCCTCCCTGAGCAAGAGCATCGCCCTTCTCCTCTAGCTGATGACAGCACGAGGAGCCTGGGCTGGTTTTTGCACTTCTGCCACTGCCTTTCCTACTGGAAAAGTTCTCCCAGCCAGGAGGAAGGCTGCGCAGGCCCCGGGTTCTTGGTTGCAAGGGATATTTTTAGGTACCGGTGTGATTTCTTTTTTATATTCAGGTGGCAGTGCCTATATATTTTTGTTTCTTTGTAATGAAAGAAATATCTGCTCTATTAATCTTTCACGTTAGCCGAAATGATGGCTTGACATCCCAGCTAACAAATGTTTCTAATATTCTAATGTTTTATTACTTGGAGGACTCGTGGCCATAAAATATCCCTTTTGCGGTTTCCTGATGGGATGAGAGACATCTGTTTTTAAGCCATAGCAAATTATTTTGTTTTCCCTTTGGCCTCCAAACCCTGCACTTAGAAATTGGGCAGTATTACATTGTATATCCTGGCAGGGATTGTGCTTGTTAGTCTAGATTCCTATGATTTTCTTTTCTCCATGCAAATTCCATTTCTTCTCCCTCCCCATCAGGATCTATGTGCCAGCTGGATGTCTAGGATATTATTTAGGGATCCAGTTTTATTCAGACTAGAGAAAGACAAGATTTAGTTGCCGTCTACTTTGCATTTATAGTCATGCAAACTGATTTAATCAGGTAGATAACTTCTGTTCTTCAAACTTGATAGTGCAGAGAAGATCCAAACCCACATTACAAAGATGTTATGCTTTTCCCTTAGACGTCCTGAAAAATACCTGTAGATAGTGATACCTTTAGATGAAAAGTCTAGAGAGAAAGGGCAGTAACTTCACTCTGAAATTGTGCTCTTTAGATTCAGGGACCCTACCAAGCTCTGTTGAATCTTTTAAAAAACTATCAGAAGTTGATTTGAAATTAAAGACGTTGGATTCTAGTGGTGCTACGGAGGAAAATGAAGGACCACTAAAGGTCCTTTAGTGGCTTAACATTCATCCATATTTTTTAGCAGAAACATCTCCCAGACCTTCAGTGCTGGTGTTCCCGCCTCAGATTCTTCTTGGTGACCCAGACACTGTCATTTAATTTGTTTCAAGTGGTAGAATCACCACTTGGAGCACTTGGGCCTTGGACAAACGTGCTTATTCATGGCTATATGAAACTGCCATTTGAAAACAACGAAATCTCCATCTCTAAATTCTCCCGTGGGAGATGAGCTGTGCAGATAAGACCCTTGCTTTAATATTTGCCCTTGATGGCAAATTAACTGCAAACAGGACCATTCATTTTGCTCTGGTTCATCAAAATAAAACGCCTCTCTAGGTACAGATGACGAATGCTGGTTTTGTAACATTGCTGGTGAGAGTGGTATGGAAGCAGCTCCATGGTTCTTCCTAGTGCATGTCAACAAGAAGCAAGAGGAGGAAGCTTGCGAGGAGAGAGAGCAGAGAGTGAAGTAACACAAGGTGAGAGCTTCCCCAGGCCATCCAGCTGTATTTAGGGGACATCACTGAATTTGACAAGCTGTTTGCCACCTCTGTAGCCTGGGGAAACTAACCAGGAATATTTACATTTGCTGATAGATATAAAACTCGAGAGGTGTAGAGCTGGCACAGAGAAGTGCTTGTGTTTCTTGTTTCTTGACTTGTGTGAAGTCAGACTCCTCTTGGTTTCAGTGGGAATTTCACGCTGCACGAGAGCTGCAGGATCTGGTGCAGCTGAATTAGGGCAGTTGAGAAAGGAATTGTTCCAGTGAGGTAAAGGAGCCTTTAGAGTGGGGTTTTTATGTGGACTCCGGCTGCTTTAGCTGTGATTCTCAGTGATAAATATGCCATCCCTCACTCGTTGATCCATGGTATAAATCTAATTAGCTACCCTCGGAGTAAGGTCCTGTTCAAGCTGGGTAAAGAATTCAGAGTCTCTCTACAAAACATGTGCAGCAGCTGAGAAGTTCATCAAATAGGGCCACGTTTTGGCCTGAGTTAAATACACCAAATAGGAACATATGCCATGAGCACTCTCTCCCTGAAGTTAATTTATAGGCAGTAGCTTTAATTAAGGGGCAGTAAGAGCAAATGTACCTCAGTAATCAGGACCAGCGTGAGGAAATAATCTCTTTGAGAGGCAGTGTGGCAAGTGGGAGGATGGTGCAAACCAGCATGTTCCTATTTGAGAAGCAGCTCAGATCTAATTCTAAAAATGAGTGAGCTTTTTAAAATCTTTTTTAACTGGAAAGGATTCAATTTCTGCCCCTGTGGACATGAATTCAGCACCACAAAGGTAAGGACCATTTCTCCTGCTTTCATTGGGCTGTTGTTTGAGGGAAGAGATCGTGTCCCCATTCATGTAATGCCCAGGGGGGCAAATAAAACATAGCTCACGTGCCCTCTGGTGTGACTTAATGGACTACAATTTCTATACAATGAGGATAACTCATCCAATGAGCTAATTAATCCAGTTGTCTTTCATTTGTGTGATGAGTTTGTTCTGCTACAGAAGGTACCCGATGACATCCTGGTCCCTCCAGCATTTTTATGGATAATCTAGCATGGCAAGCCAGGTAAATGACCAAATCATCAACAGGCTAATACCTGTTGGGAAAAGACGTGGGAGGACATTTCCTGGAAAGGGTGGCCCTAAAACCTGCTCTAGACTCAGAGTCACTAACATGGTGTGCAGATTCCTGTGGGTTTTGGTAGGCTTTGGTTGATGGTCAAATATACTCCTCAGAGGATGACTACGTAAGATGCTGAAAGGTGGTAAAATGTGGTAAAATATAAGGTATACATGAAGCACAAGAATAACTAAGATCTTTCTATTTTTTTTTCTTTAGTTGTTACTTTACACTCAAGGTAGCTTTAAAATAAGAATTATACTGTACCTCCAAAAATGTGTCAAGGTTATTTTCGAAATGCTTTGTAGTATTCCAGGGCAAATCTGTTCAGTCCTTCACATTTGCAGGAAAGGAGCCTCCTAAAGACATCAAACATTTGTCTCCTTTTAGAAGAGAGCCTTGGATTTAGTAGCTTGGAGAGGTGGAGTTTTCAGCTGCTCGAGCAGTATAACATCAGAATTGCTTCTTTCAACACATAGTATCTACTAAGCAGGTTGGTCATTTCAGCCTGAAGCAGAAATTGTAGGTTTTTAATGCGAAGGAGTGAAATCTCGTTTGATTTTTTCTGAAGTGGCGCTCCCTGTGCACCGGCAATCTCATCGCTGAGAATGCTGCTCGTTCGTCTTTTGAATGAGACACAGAATGAAAGCCCTAAACACTTCTGGTCATTAGATGCCCAGTTGAACCTGGATCCTCTTCTGGCTTGGGGAATTGCATTGTGCCTCCGTTAGTGTTGTTGTTCAAAGGAACTACTCTGTTGAAATAGGGACAGAGAGGCTTTCACTTTGTAGATACCAGTGTTCGTATGGTGGGTTATGGATCTTACAGCTTCTGGTGACAAATGTGTTTCTTCAGTGGAGTTCAAGCGTGTGGGGTTGCAGGAAGGAGTGGAGCTCGTGGAGCTGTCCTGCCCTTAGCGCTACTTGTGGAGGCTCTGCTTTGGGTCACTGGGTTCCTGCCCACCTACCACATTGCTTGTGTGGAGGAGTGGGCAGCTAATCTTCCTTGCTGACCCAAGAGGAGAGCAGAGGTACCCAGGCTCTCGTTTTGACTTCGTGCTTCTCCTTCACATGCCTTGCAGCCACCCATCTTCTCCTCAACAGGTAGTGGTTTGCTGTTCATCCAGAGCTGTTTTGGTTGGGGCTGTAGGCACTTGGCAGTCTAAGGGAGATGAAATCCATCATTCTCATTTCCTCAACAGTGGCCGCAGCTAAAAACAAAGCAAAGTTTCCAGGCTCAGAAGTGAAATAGCCTTGTAGCCGTGAGAAGAAAGATCTTGCCGAGCATTCAGGAAACATTGAAATCGGTCTCTTGTTGATCAGTCAAAAGATGTGTCCAATATATGTACTTTACTTTCTTACATGACTAATTACGAAAGATGAAGTCCATGACATGATTTTTTTTTTTTTTTTTGTGGAAATCCCCTGTGTTTCTTTTGAAGCTTTTCAAGCAGTGGTAGGTACCACACTAGACTTGATGTTTAGTCATTGATAGTGACTTATGTAAAGGTGAAAAGAAAATCTCAGATAATTCTTTGGTCAGATGTACCTGGGATTACATTTCCTGGAGAGGGTCTTAATGACTCTATTTATTTATTTATTTACTTATTTTTACCAGGGACAGAATATAGAAGCTCCAGGAGCTGTTTTTGACATCCTTCTAGAAATCAAGTCTAGTGGCCTTCACTCAGGCTGCCTGACATAAATGAGGAACCCTATGCATTGTAAAAGTGCAGTATTTTATGTTGTGTCCTGCAAATCCTGCAGTTAATGGAAGCCATTTTTGGGGTGGGACTGGGAATGTGAAGTTTTTTCCTCCCCTTATCCATTTCTGTGTATCTGCTAATCCTCCTGGGCCCCCATGAGCAGTCACCTTATTTCACACCTGTATGGCCCATGGAGGATTTTTCATGGCTTTTGGAGAAGTGGATGGAGAAAGTAGAGATTTGATTCCGACCTCAGCGACTTTCTTCTCTTTTCTGATCTCGACTCTTGTGGGGTCATATCCATGATATACCTATACACACACATAATTTAGAAATATCTAAAATTTCTAAAAGCTTCAATACAAAATTACATGGGCAGAAGGTAGTTCTAGAATAGTTCATGGTATAACCACTACAAGAAGGTCTTGGGCATTGAGTAAATTAGGTGATGTGCTCAAGCAGACATTGACTCTTCTTGTTACAAGGAGCAGAATGATCATGGTGACTTATCAGGCCACTGGGTGAGTAGCTTCAGCAGGGAGCTGTAAAAAGAAGTCACAACAAGTCCTTTGGGTCGAGGTTCTGCATGGGAGATGTAAGGCAGTTGCCAGTGTGACTTTTGATATTTTTTTGGTGGAAAAGTAGAAGGCACCTCACTTCTTTGCACTTAATAGCACATTTTTATGCATGTTAAATTCCATCTTGATTAAAAAATAATTTCAAAGTGTATTCACATATCTAGATTTTATATTTCACTCTTGTTCAC
>JAUBOD010001076.1:600450-611302 GCA_032353885.1 Nothura maculosa | reverse complement strand
AAAGCAGAGTAATGTCACTTAATGGTAGCACAGCAGAAATGGTCCAGTAATTGACACGGGGGTGGACAGCAAAATAATGAAGCTTTTGCTTGAGGTGAATTGGAAGCAGCCAAGTCTTTTAACTAAGGACAAAATAATTGGAAAGTTTTAGTTAAGAAATAATGGGGAAAATGAACAAAAGACTACAGAGAAATAGCTTGTGTAGGCTTAGATAAAACACGGAGCAATTGAGACTTGAAGGCAGCAGAGGCAAGGATTAGAAAAGTAGAGCAAATTAGAGGAAATGACAAAATATTATGCACAGATGCCACCCTCACCCAAGTCATAGTTTTCTGTGGAACTGTTCAGAAAGTGAACCTAAGAGTGAGCATATATTGCAGCTGAAACCCGGGGAGCTCTAGTCCAACGGAGTGGCTAGGGGAATAGCCAGTATTTGTGTGCAATCCTCACTTGAAACTACTGCCCCTAGTGAGGTGGCACTCGAGCAAGCTGCCTGACACTCAGGAGGCACAACTAAATGCTTCCCTGTCCTCTCCTCTCCTCCTCTTCTCTTCCTCTCCTCCTGGACAAATTTCTGAGAAAGCAAGAGGAGACGTCTGGGGCAATGTGAAAGGTGTCTCTAAGCCTGTCACTTGGATCTTGTTTGCTCCCTGCATCACCTTTATTTACTTCCTGGGCTGCAGGCTTGCAGCCAAGTAACTCCCTGGGGCAGATTGTGGAGGAGAAGCAGAACGAGGTGAGCCCAGCCTTGCTCTGCGCTCTGCCAGCTGCCTCGTGTTGTCCTGCAAACCATTCATTCTGATTTCAGTGACAAACCCACATGAGTGTTTAAGAGGGGTGGCTTGGCTCTAGCCTACCTGGGCATGAGAAGGGTTCCGGTGGAGCCCTCACATCCAGCTCTTTAAGGGTTCCCCCCTCAGGAGTGAACGTCCACAACAAGACAAAACACCTGCAGGGATTCCCTTCTCTTGCCCTACCTCCTCCAGGGTCCCTCCGGCAGCTGGAGACACTCCAGGCACCTCTGTTTCTGGAAGCAGCACTCCCTCCAGAGCAGCCCGAGGAGCACGACCTGGAGAACAGCTCTGTCCTGCATCCACAGTGTTACATGGTCCATGGGCAGCTCTGCTCCATTTGCAGCTTTGCAGTCACACCAGGAGTGGTGAATGTGTCTCTCTCTGTTTAGTTGTGCTCAGTGAGAAGGTCCTCAAGGCTCTAGCTTTAGCAAACTATGATAATTCATAACTAAAAAGCTGTCAGGAGCACTATGCTCTTTTTAACAGATCATACTTTCTTTACAGATACATTTAGCACCATCAGCAATACCCAAGACCAAATATATATATATTTATTTTATACGTATAAATGTATTTACACACATATATATATCCTTGAAATATCTTTTTCTACAAAAACTAGATATCTCAAATAAAAGATTCTGAAGCTTTTGCACAGTAATATGCATATGTACCAGCATCTTATGGTATTTGTTCATTCAATGCTAAAATGAATTGAAAATGGTTACTAAGATACATCTAAGATTTCCTTTCCTCTTCCTGCTTCACTCCACTCTTTTTTAACATGTATTAAAATACTTTGTGTAGGATTTTTCCTTAGTTCTTTTTATACCAAGGTTAAAGTTTTCTATTTCCACCCAATGGCTGAAAAGGGAGTTTTGAAATAAGCAGTCATTGTTGCAAGGATGGCAGCAAGGTTGGATGAACAATTAAGATAATGGTTGGATTATCCATTTGAATAATCATTTTGCTAATGATTGCCGCCTTGGAGCATTTTATCAGGAATGGAATACAAGGAAAATTCAAAAGGAATTCCATTTGAATGGACACTTGTCATGGCTGAGTGCTGCAGCAGCATATGAGAATGACAAAGGACATTTGCCAGTATTTTGCTAGAGAAGAGGACTTAATTTGTGTCTTTTTTTCCACTCACAGAATAATATTTCAAATGCAAAGTGTTGCTTTTCTGGTTATGCTGGAAAAGAAATGCTCCAAAAGAAAAGTTAAGGACAGAACTGTGCCATTACCTTTGCTGTGCCTGGGCATGGGCACAGGCACAAGCTGCAGCGAGGGTGTGCATGGGAATCCTGCACGGGAAACAATCTTTGTGCTGCTTCTCTCCAAGGCAACAACCTAATTCCTGGAGGCGGAAGGAATATGAGCTATAAGCTGTGTTTGATTACTTGGCTATAAAGGTCTACAGCCTTCCTGAGCAGATATAATACTAACCCTGGAATTTAATACATTAATCCCAGAGATTTTCTTTCTGAGAAGTGTGACTCCAGACTCAGTAAGCACAGTTTTTCTTAGGGATCCAATTTTTCACCTTTGTGTTTCACTTACTCATGCACTGCGAGGTCACTGAGATGGCGCAGCCATGAGTTTTCTGGAATCCTTAAGTATTTATTCCTGTAGCAGCACATATCAGAATCCAACAGTTTTCTCAGTTAAATTTGTAGATATTTTATTCCTGGGGATAGCTCCCGATCTATAGCTTACATTGAACTGTTGTTTACTCTTTTGTTTTTGTAATAGTTTAAGCTTAGTTTATATAATATAATCAAATTCCTGGCGTATGCTTGGATATTATGCAGTAAGTTCAAACTTGGTGGGTATTAAGAATCTGCTGTTTTAGGCTGGAGGAAAGAAATCCATTCTTTTGCTTCAGTCTCTAGTAGAACCCAACTTTCCATCTGAGCTAGCTTTAATGAGGCAGCAACCTATCCCCAAAGCTCAAATGATGTTTTTTTCTGAAATCATTCTGGCAGAATATATTGAACACGCATTCTCTGCAATACTGTTGCTAGCAAAGGTAAGTATTTCAAGTGACCTTTGCCAGGCCCTGTGTTTACCAGGGGTATTAATTAAACTTCCACAACAAATTCCACAAGGATTACATGGGAAGGAGGAATAATATCCCTCTGACAAATCTGGCCTATTTGGGGAGTCATTTAACTGACAACACAAGCTATTTGTGACCCTTTGTCCTCTTCATTACTCAGTCCAGAAACTTTGAATTCCTAGCTTAAAACTAGAAAGAGTTACAGACCTTTCCTTTAGCAGCAGTGATTTTCTATTTCACTCGGCAGGATGCAAATCATCAAGACACTCCAAAGGTGTTGAGGTGCCTGCTTTATCTCATTGACATTGTTTCCCTGGTGGTTCTGGGCAAGATTAAAAGAAAAATCACTTATCCCAAGTGATTTACCTATCAAGCTAAATAATATTGATTTTTTAGCACAGACTGCTTCCTAAGTACAATCCTTAGCACTTCCCTACATCCTTATGGTTCTGTATGAGAGAGGCAACTCCCCAAAATGCCTTAAAGCATGCAATCCCTTGCATATTGTATACAATAGGTGTATTTGGTAACCTACATATCCTTAGGAGGTCAACACCCATATTCAGTAGGACTGAATATGGAAAATAGAACACAGTGGCAGCTCTGTGCCTTTGGGTCCTCATGTCTGTATCAGAACATAAAGAATATATAGGGACACGCCCTTCTGTCCTTGGGAAGTGGCTTGATTTGGAAAGGGCAAAGGCAGGGAAGGAAACTCACCGTAAGCAATGGGTTCGGTAGGTCCATGAAGATGAACTCTTAAGTGAGTGAAATTTTGTGTGTTAAGGCTGAAAAACATACACAAAACAGTGTTAGATTCTTTATACCTACTCCTGAGGAACCTTCTTCACCTAGAAGGTCACAGCTGCTGTTGTAGCTATGAAAGTTACCATCAGATGAAGCTCCATCCTGGAAGTCTTGCAAATAAGATGGCTTTGTCATGCAACCTGTAACCCTACTCTAACTATTGCAGTGTTTATCTACAAATTTTGGGAATTTCAGGTAAAGTTAAGGGTACATCCTGTCATTGCTGGAATCTGGAATGAAACCTGCCTTGGAGAAGGTTAGAAATTCATGGTATATTGCAGGCTTTGCCCACTGCACACAGCAGGTGCTGAAAGAAGAAGGAGCAATTCAGTAAAAATCTCTATTAATTTGTTGCTGTTGCCAATAAAGTTCTAAACTTTACAACAGGCAGGAGCAGATAGCGAGCTGAACACTTCATTAATCAAATGTTTTACATTTTTGTTTGAAAATGAGTGTCAAAGCACATTAACATTGGATATAAAGAAAACAGAGGGTGAAAACAAAAGCTTAGCAAGACAGATAAGCAATTTGAAGATAGGAAGCAATGCAAATCTCCTGTGAATACACTGGAAGGAAAAGCATACCGGGGAGCTCAAATAACTAACTGAACCTAATTCCTTCCGTTAGCACAAGAAGCAAAGAGGACTCTTCTGTTTTTTTCTCCCTTCATGTATTTATGAAATATTCTTTGTGGCTATTTCAAGATGCTTTTACGTTCTTTGGAGATGCCTGAATCTCTAGTCTTTTAAAATTGTCCATTTTGTAAGGAAAAAGAAAAAAGCAAATTGATTCAGACCTCCACAGTAGGAAACAACAAAGAGAATCTTCTCCTGAAATGATCTTCACTGAATCATATTGCAATTATGATTAAACCCACCAAAGCAGAGTTATATGTGTACAGAGATGACTATTTCACCTAAATAAAAATATAACACGCTCTACTTGTGATTTTGATCACAAGTATAATACAAATGTTCTCCTGGATGACAGCTTGGATATGATAGGGAGTTAATTAGGTATAGGTGCTAATGTCTTGTCAAAGTTATATAGATTATTTTTGAAAGAGACATCTGGTTTCACTGCTCAATGCCAACTGAATCTTTATAACCAAAGGCAATAATTGTGTGCTGCTGATGTGCATCCATGAATAATTGAAGGGACTTGCCTTTCTCTAGCCTTACACTGGCTCCTGGGATTGAAGGGACCCAGGCTTTGCATTTATTAAATAGATCTAATCTTGTTGTTATTTAATTTCCATTTTTATTGCATTTCTGTTCTCTGTTTTCATTCACGTTAACATTCTTCCCCTATTGCTCCACACAGAGCTGTGTACATACCACCACCAAAATCAAAAGGTGCTTGAAAGTATCTCTTGTGCTTGCATTTCTTTAAAAAACACAAGTTGCTGGCTTTCCAGGGGCATCTGTGAGCTTTAAAGATATACAGAAGAGCTCTTCAAATGACAAAAAGGCATTTACAAGAAATCACCCCAGTTGGCAGGGTTTCCTTTCCTTCTTACTGAAGAGATTCCTAATGAGTCTGTCTGTTGCACTTCAGAGTGTTATTTTTTAAGCAAGGAAACTGCAGTTACGTTAGTTAGTTAGGCTTTAATGTAGACTTAGAAGGCAACATAGGGTAGCAAACTAATCCTGTTATTATGTATATTAAATCAATGGCCAAAGAGGTGTGTTTATTCTTGAGAGATATCCTTATCAAATCCTCTGCATGCAACTTTTAAAGCAGCATTTTTGTCTTATCAGTAGAGCAACACAGTCACTTTAGTACGTAAGATAAAAGAAAGAGCCTGAAGATGCATTTCCTTACACACGCACACTTATATGCAAAATAAATGAATGTTACCTTTTATATCTGTTCAGGCTTAGAAGGGGTTTGTTTGCAGCTATTCTTCACAGCACCTGTGGATCAAAAAAAGTCAATATAGGAGCAAATTTCATCCTTTATACACAGTACTAAACAAACAACTATTCACTTGGGGCCTGATCCTACTTCCAATTAACTTGGAGCCAAAGTGTTAAGAGGTAGAACATTAGACCCATTATATTCTTCAAAAAAATGTATGCCAGGTGCTGTGTGCTCCAGGCATTGGCCACTGTTCCATGCAACTTAATAGGCAAAATAGATGCAGCACACAAAATATATACATGTTCTTACAGTTCTTTAAGAATATGCTATGAATTATTTAAACCATAGTAATGCTAGAACCTTTGTAGCAATTCAGAATGAAGGATTAATTATCTGGGGCGAGAAAGTAGCTGAATGTGCCAAGGTGGTTTGTTTGCCCTTTCAGAGCAGTAGTTTAAAAATGGTTTTCACATTTAGTTTTGAAACCAAACTGTATTTTTATCAGTATTCAGTAGTTGCATAGAAACATAGAGTATAAATTGATTAACACTGAAACAATGCTTCTTGCTCTACCTCCCCTCTCCTTTTTATCTTACAAAATTGCCCATTCCATATACAAGAAACAGGTGCACAATTCCTAGGGAAAGAGGAATGGAATAAATATTTGAGCTTTTTCCTCTGTTCAACTGAAATTTGTTGGTGAAAACAGAAGTTGCCTCCTCGGATCTGGATGTGCAGCCAGCTTCCAATGACTAATTTATTACATTTCAGTAGGAGACCCTGAAAATGTCTCAAAATCCTCCATAGTGTCATGGTTGGGATGTTTACTTCTAGTACTAGACTACTTGGTTCAAATCTCTGTCCCAACTAGGTAGGGAAGAAATACTGATATTCGAGATCACTGTTTGGCAGGTGAGTAGAGGGGTGACACTGGAGTCTCTCACTTTTTAGGAGGGATGGGTCCTGCTTATTAACCTAACTCTTCAGGAGAGGAATCCCAAGACAATAACAAAAAATGACAGAGACATAAAAACCTCCATAACAGCAGAGGAAAGGCATGAAATACCCTGACTTCACCAAATTGATCACAGAAAAAAGCAGGTCGCCACAAAACCATCTAGCTTTTAGCCACATAGACAACCATTGTTACCTGCTGACAACTCTTTATATCTCAAAGTCCTACCTTTATAGTTGGACTTCAGTTACAGCCTCTCCAGTGTTAAAGAGGGACTACATTGGATAGGTCTCCATTCAGTGTGATCCATCTTTTCCATTTGGGATGCCAGCCGTGGGTGTGCAGTCCTCTTCATGCAAATACACACACGCTCACTGGGCAGCACTGTCATTTAAAGGCAGCATGACCTGCTTTTGAAATAGCCTAGGGCACTGCTGAAAGTTTCACGTGTCACGGAAAAAAATCAAAGGGCCCATTCGCATTGTGGCTCCACAAAGACGTTCAGCAACCTGCTTTTAAGGTGTAGAGCATAAATACATTACATTAGCAGAAGGGAAAAGTGATTTTGGATGGAGCTTGTTTTGATCTAAGCTACTACCTTTGCTTAGCTACTATCTTCACTTAGGTATCTGTAGCCAATTGATAAGAGCAGCCTGTCCTTGGGTTTAGAATAGAAGACATGACATTTCTGTTAATGCTGTTAATCTCATTAGATATCTGCCCAGAAGTTTTTCCACAGCAAAATGACTTAGGAGATAGCACAGATATGGGTTCTTTCTTAGCACACAGGACTTTTTCATAGCCATCAAAATTAAACAGCTTATACTCTTTTAATGCAACTCCAACTGATTCAGTAAAGTGAAAGCTACTTTCCCTTTATTTGAATGATGCATATTCCCCTTTCTATAGAAGAATAGCTCGACAATTTAGGTTATGGCAAAGGACTGTTCACATTAAACTAAGCTGTCACCATCTGTTCCACCTTACATTTACAGAGGCAGGCAAAAGTGCTCACAGCTTTAGCTGGGGCATATTCCTCCTGCTGCACAACATAGTCCTTCTTTTCTAGAGGAAATTTAGACCCAAACTAGGGAAAACTTGATAAAACAAATGCTTTGATTAGACCACAGTACTTTTCAGATGATTCAGTTTTTGTGAAGAGCTCTGCACAAAGTCATACTTGAGAGCACAAGTCTCCTTTCACCATATATAATATTATTCCTTTCTTCCATATATTACTAATCTATATAAAACCGACTGCTAAGAAACACAACTCTGATGAAAAAAGTCTCAGTGTGGATAGTGTGAAGATAGCTTCTCCTTGCCTCTTCTACTATTATAAAATTATCCCCAGAAAAAGGAAAATGAATAATGTCACACCATGCTGAGAAGCAAGCTAATTCCTGTTCACTTTCTGATACTATGTTCCTTGAGGAATTAATTCCAAAGCACAAGCTGAAGCAAATCCTAGTCCTTTTGTACAAAGGAAACAGAATCAGAATTTGTGAGAATCGATACACTTTCCTCTTTAATCTCCACATCCAGGTCCTTTTGAAAACTCAGTGTTAATCCTCATAAGAAAACCTGAGAGGCTTTCCCTGTATCTTTCCCCCTTCTTTCATTGCAAATAAATAATACGAATTTCTAGTCCTCTGTGCTTGCAAAAGGCAGCCTTGCAAACTAAGAGGCACTCAGTAGTTAAACTTAACGGGCTGTCAATAGTCAATCGTTAATTAGTTTGCTAATAGCACAGGCCTGATAGTACTTCAGCAAAAGAAATTCTGCTGTTTCACCATTCTTGCTTATCTTATTTTCTTGACATATTAAGACAAGAGCAATGAAGCCCATTATTATTTCTGTCGTTATTCCTTCACCAAAGATTTCCTTTGAGACACTGTGGTGATGGGCAGCGACAGACAAAGTCTTTTATCTGTAGGTCTCTGGTTGGAATTCAGAAAGGGATGGCAGTAACCAGAAATCTATTATTTTCCATCGCTAGATACTGGAACGTCTTGCAGTACATTGGTATTCCTAATGGCAAATGTTTATCACAAAACAAAGCAGAAGCAAATAAAGAAAACAAAACACTTCTGCAATTGCTGCCTAGCCTACGCCGCCTACATGTGTTAAGCTACAGAATTTACATATTGTGTTAGCCTTAAAGGTCTAGTAAAAAATGTATCTATGAGGTCTTTTTTCTGTTACCCTTCAACCTATTTCTAGAGAATAAAAAATTAAGCTCAATAGCAAATATGAGTGGCATCAGCAGAACAATTTTTTTCTCTTGAAATATGCAATTTTAGATGAAAACTAGAGTGCCATGAAGTTTTTACGGACTGCAACAACATTTCATTGGGAGAAAAATTTAAATATTCATTTTAACTCATGGCAGCTTTGCTCTGTCTGCCAGCTCTTGTTTGGATACTGGGGAGGCACAGCACTGTCTAGACCTGATAAAAACAGCCCTGGAGCTTTGAGCTCCTTGCTTGGGATGCTCAACCAGGCCACCTCGTGTTATCCCGAAGGACATCTCACACATGTGGCGAATGTCGAGTCATCCCTGTGCAGCTCTGCATAAGGATCCTGGAGCTCTACCTACATCTCTGAAGGTTAGCAAAGGAGGAAACAAAGCACATAAGGACACTTCAACTTCAGTCACCTCTGGGAGAATACAAAAGGCCACAGACTAATGATGAACTTTAGCAAAGGCTTCCAAGGGAGTGAACTGAGAAGCTTAAGTTGTGAATCAGCTATTTTGGCACTTGTGTCAAGTAGATTAGTATTGTTAACTCTGGCTAGGGGGGAAATTAGACAGGGATAAGTGGAAGTGCCAAATTTCCATGACTTAGTTCTTGTGTGTCCATGTTTCACAGCCTTGGCTTGATGTGCAGAGCAGCGGAGTACCCACCAGGCAACTAAAGATACTGAGGGGCTGCAAGAGGCTGACATTTCTGCATTGCTTTTTAGGCTCTTAGATTTGAATAAGTGCCTTGCCCCAAATGAAACAGAGCATATCTTTCTCCCTAAGTTTTTAACTAAATAAAAACTACATACAGTTAAACATTTCTAAACATTTCTTAGATCAAACATTTCTTAGAAGAAAACTTCTTTTTGCATGTTTGGATATACTATCTGATATATCAGCCAACAGGATTCCAGTTGCTCATGGACCCTGGAGAAATAATTTTATCTCTTGCTCATGAAACTCCAGAGACCTATCATAAAGAAATGAGGTAGAAGGAAGTCTTTGCAACAAATGTCTTTACTAAAATAGAGGCTATTCCAATTTGAGTTTTAATCAATAAGTTAACATGACAGCCAGGTAGGATCTGGCTGTTATCCCTAACAGTGCTCAGGAGCCAAATAAAGTCTAATACTAAATACCATGAAACTGCTGCAATTGGATCTCGTACAAGGAATTTTTGGCTTACCGGATCTACTAAACAACAGTGAGCTAATTCCTTTTCCCTAGTATATTTACATATTACCCAATTTTGATTACTATCTTGTGCTTAATTACACATTCCTTTTATCGATTCTTTTTTTCTCTCTTAATACAGGAAATCAGCACGCAATCTTGTTGCATGCTCTTGATCCCACATTTTGAGGCAGGTCCAAACAGAGCTAAGCAATAAATAAAGTCATGGGATCCACGAATTCAGAAGCTGACTGCTTCTTCTTCTTAACCAGAAGTTAAGCAGATCTCAGGCCACTGTTGCAGTGGCCTCTTTTCAACTGACACTATATGTGGAAAATATCCTCACTCTCACGATTATTAAGATACAAAACTTATGCATGAATAGCTGTGCTTGCCACTGCATCCCAGAAAGTTTAATTTTGTATTTTCTTTGCCTTCCTTTACTCTTCAGTCTATACTGGAAACATTTTTTTAAATTCCCTACTCTGGGGCTGTATGATTAACTCCAAGTTAATCACTCACCAGGAATCAAAACAATCTCAACGTCTAGATCCACAAGAAAAGAGACAGAGCTTCAGCATAGCTAACCCTCCTGCACCTTGCATTGTCCTCAGCCATAATCTTCCTTACACAGGAGCTGGACATCTCCGGATCCAGAGGAGATAGCAGGCTGAATTACCTAAACTCCTCGGCAGGGAATCCTAAGGAGATGAGCTTAAGTTTCACCTCCTAAGAAGGAAAGAGCTGCAAAAAAGGCTTCAGCAGCAGAAATTTTAAGAACTTTATCTCAGACCATGCAAGCACACACTCCTGGATGAGGCAGAGCCCTGCTTTAAACAAACAGCATGAGGATTTGCAACGCAGTTTCTCATCCTCAAACTGGGAGCCATAAACACTAGGCTGTGAGTGAAAAGACAGGAAAATGCACAGCATCCTTCCTGTTCCTTCCTGTT
>JAUBOD010001076.1:550377-567713 GCA_032353885.1 Nothura maculosa | reverse complement strand
TTCTGGTATTCCTCGCTCTCTGGAAGCAACTTACATATAGACTTCAGTCACACCATTCTCTCAACAGAGACTCGTAGAGAAAACTTAGATTACCTTAAACTGGAAACATTTACACATCAGATGTCACTGAAATTAAATTTTAAAGAAAAAAAATGGAAGGGAATTGACATTTGTGGGAAAAAATATTAAAATCCGCAAGGCCAATTTCTCAGCTGTGTGAAGTGCCTCAGAGCACTTGTATATCAGTGGACAGAGAACAGAGGACCTCTTGAAAGATGTATGACAGCTACTTTTACCTTATAGCTTTTGTTTTATGACAGAACTTAACTCGCACATAAATAGACAGTAGATGGCCCATATTTGCAAGCAGAGCAACCATACCAGAGGTTTGTTAAGGTACAGTAATGGAGCTTAGAAAAATGAAATGAAAATAAAGGGAGGACATTATGAGAACCTATAAAAGGAAAAAGAGGAGGAAAACAGAATAAGTGTAAGCTGGTGGAAAAAAAGAGGAAACAACCTTTTCCCAAGTCCTGAAAATTTTAGTTAAAAATTTAGCTGTGGAAAGAACTTGTACGAATATCTTGCAGCCTAGAGCATAGGGATTTTGGTTCATTCTTAATTAATATCTTGTGATAAAATACTCCTTTTTAGCCATATGGAGCAACTAACAACGTCATAAATATTTGGTATTGTATACTGCTGCGTGAATGGGCAGTGCACTGGGCCAGGCACAGCTATCCAATATACTAAAAATACTGAAGATTTAAGGGTCATTTGCAGAGCTTTTATTTAAGCAGTATCCTTTCTCTGTTGGAAAAAAAAAAAAAAGAGAGTCAGCTTTGAATCTTGTCATCTAGTGTTTCTCATTAGCTTATGACCCTGCTGTGACAGAAATGCAAGAGTTAAGGGGGGAAAAAAAAGGAAAATATCCATGCTTTCATTTATTGTGCAGTCAGTGGGTTCACTGGTGCCCAAAGGTGCCAGTCAAGATTGAAAACTAATTGGACTTGGAGCTGTAAAAACACAAAATGAAATTCTGCTGACAATTATCCATGTGGAAGATTACTTCTGAGCCTGTTCTGGAGTAGCTTGGCAGAACATTTAATGAGGTGAAGGCTGGAGTCCGGTGCAAGCAGCCTACGCTCTACTCCGAGCTATGTGGAATAAGTGACCAAGGAATCCAAGATGAAAAGGGGTCCACATGAGAACTCAAACTGCTCTGGGCCTTCACGGTTAAGGAATAGAGAGGTGCCAATAAGTTTACTATCTGGCAGGCTTATCTGAACGTCAGCAAAACAATTTGGAAACAGAATTATCAAAATAGACACAACTATTTTAGCAGTTCAGCGATATGCACTGAAAAAAGGACCTACAAAAAATAATCATGGCAAAATACAACCTACCCTCATTTAGATGCTTCTAACAGGCAAGTTTGTTCCCAGTCTCACTTTCCCACATGGCTGCAGTCCCGATCTGCAAACAAGGCCCATGTCTTCTGGGCTGCTATAAAACACTGTGCAGTAATTGCCATCAGAATTTATAGAGCAGCTGCTTAAAAATTTTAAATTAATCTAGTTCCTTAAAAGAGAGAATGTCACTGACAGCGTCATTGTCACACATTGTGCTTCGTTGGTATCTTTAATTAAGAAAGCTAAATACCTTATAGCATTTGTCCAGGCCCAAATTAGTAAAGAGAGAAATTTTACAGAAGTGAAGTCTGTTATCTAATGTTACTGAATAATGGAAAGGCAATTGCAGTGATTCAAATCCACTGAAACAATACTGTCATGAACACATAGCCGTTACTTTTATGAGTTATTCCTCATAGCATTCAGACAAAAACTTTCAAAATCTCACTGTTTTAAGTGACATTTATTCATTAGTTTTCCCTAATGGTTTAGGTGACCACACAAAGGACATGATCCCTTTTATCTTCCCTTATATTGTCATGTTACTCACTCCCCAGACAGCCATAGTCAGCTATATCTCTTTCATACATCTGGACAGCAAGGCAGGCATTTACATGGGTCTGAATACTTGTAAGGAAGAAACAGCATTGGACTATGATGACCTTATGCTTTGCTATAAAACCACACCTCACTCTTAACTTCCTTCCTTTAATACAGGGCAATTGCTAAATCTGACCCTGAGGCAGGTGTCCCCCCAAGGCTGGAAAGCTCTATTTAGTTTTTAGACTTGAGCTCTGCTCAGACATAGCTTCCTCCTTAGCCCATGCTTTTGTGCCACATGTTTTGTTTGCAGTGCAGCAGGACACTGCACCTCTTCAGTGCAGAAAGCTCCAGAAAAACCCCACATTTTCTTATTTCCTCTTCAGTGCTAGAGACCCTCCAAAGAGAAAGCAGCAAACCACCCTGTGTGCAGAAGCGTTTTCTTATGTTCAGATGGAACAAATTTGTGCTCTTTGTCCCTAGTCCTGTCATCAGGCAGGACGAAGAGGAGCCTGGTCCCATCTGCTTTGTTCTCCTCTATTTGTAAGTACTGACAAGGACCTGTCGAAGTCTCCTTGATTGGCAGATAACCCTGTGGGGTATCATCCAGTCCTCTCAGTTTTGTACTGTCTGTGAACCTGCAAAGTACCCTGTCTTGCAGCTCATTAATCAGTATTTTAAGCATAACAGTCATCCCTGGAAGTGACTGGCTTCCCTCTCAACTTTGTGCTCCTGATCATGACCCTCCGAGTCCAGTCAGTTTTAAATCCATCCCTCTGCCAACTTACTTAAGCCCACACTTTATTAGGCTGTGAGAAACAGCCTAATTTCTTCACTTCATTAACTCAAAAATCCATGTTGTGCTCAGCTAGATCACAGGCAGCAACAAGGCTGAAGAGTGTATCTTGTTTTATCCCATCCTCCTGCATTCCTACTTGATGGAGTAAACCACTATAGCTACCTTATTTAGCCTTGGAAAATGAAGAGTAATGTGTAAATTCAGCCAAGAGGGGAAAAAAATGATGCAATATGATGCAATCACAATAAGTAGCAGTTGAACTTATCACAAACAAGCTGAACTCAGAAGTTATAAACACGGGACGAATGGGCTTCATTAGTAGCAAAAAACCATCACCATCTTCAGGAAGAAACGTATAGTTAATTGAATGGATTTTATGACGAAGTTGCCTGTAACAACAAGGAATAAAGTTCATAATCTTCTGGCCATGTGTCAAATGAGAACATTCAAACCACTCCTCATTTTAGAGTTCTACTCTATTATGTTTCAGCTGAAATGCCGGGCAATACTTCTTTTACACAAAAAGGTTCTGGAAGATTCACACTAGTGCCTTTATAGTGCAATATTTACTCAATGAAGAAGATATGCAATTATAAATTTAATTTTCATTTGCTTGTGGTTAACAATTTACAAACAAGAACATGTGTATGAAGCCTGAAGTCAATTGTTGAAAGCAAGATAGACTTTTGGAAGGGCAAACAAAAGCAATGACCTCAGATTTAAAGTTTTCTGCTATTCCTTTAAGTAGGCTGTATTTAAAATACAACTATGGAAAGCTACAAAGGCATAAAATTAATTAAAGCCACTGATGTTCAGCTACCAGAGAATTCGGCTCAGTCATGCTTACTAGGGACATAAATCTATAAGACATAGTCAAAGACTATAATTAATTTAATCAAAACCATAATGGAAAGTTAAGCATCAGGTTACTTTTTAAAAAAAATTTCAAGAGAATAATTCTTCAAAATTGCTTCAGCTTACTTAGGATTTGCTTCCTAAGCATAAAACCCTACAACCAGCAATCCAGCAGTCTCAGCATCTCAGCTCCAGATGAGAAAAATAACTTCTCTTCTGCACTAAGTAGTTTATGTATAATTATGTCATCAAGGAAAGGATAAGTTCTCCAAGTGTGGAACTTTCTTAAATTAGATGTTAATAGGAAAGTGGTAGTGCAAAACAGCAGTGATCTACCACGCAGATTTGCTCAGAGGAGGTGAGCCTGTGGAAGGAGGTACAAAGCACAGAGAATCTGTTAAGAACAGTTGCAGCTGCAAGTAATTCCACAAGGTTCAACTGAGCTGAGTCTATTTAATTTCAGAAGTATCTCTGAGGAAAAAATAAAGAAAATAAAAATCAAGAAGAAAGAAGAGAGAAGTCTGCAATTCCATGTTCATCTTTAAAATGGGAGCAAAATGGAAAATCCAAGAGATGGATCACCACAAACTGAATTTAGACCATTCTTCCCTGTCCTCAACAGGAAAACTAAAATTCCAGATTTCTTTGAGTATTTCCTGTGTCTTTCTTAATCAAGACAAGGTGAAATAATAGGTGAAGATGATTCATTTCTGAATCACAGAATTGTATTTCTATTCATGACCAGTGTTAATTAGACCTGCACACATGCTTGAAACGCAGACAAAACACCTAAACTTAACTGTAGGCCTCCTAATCACAGGTAAGGTTACAAATCAATCAAATACCATTCTGAGTTACCTGGTCATGGTGACTGAAATTTTGCATTTATTGCTTCCAATTACAGAAAATACACATTTATTTCAATAGCAATATGCAAAGTCTGCTATTAAAAGAGAGGCATACCTCCCCAAAAAACATGATGTGGGGGCAGGATGAACTACTGTCATTGCTAAATGAACTACTATTGTCTTTGGCTATAATATGAAAGAAAAAAATCCAAGAAAACTGAGCAACAGGCATCACAGAGGAACAAAATCAAACCAACCCATCCATAGACTTCAAGGAAAGAAGCAGAATCTAGAAATATTTAGCTGAAGGAGCCACTGAAGCATCAGCAGCTGACATTTACTCAGACCTCAAAGTGCACACTATTACTATTCCAAAAAAGTCAGTAGGATAAACCATGCTTACGCAAACAGTCCTGCTCAGATCATCAGTGCTCATTTCAGCCAGGTGGATAACATTTTTGAAAGCATATTAACATGCTTCAAAGACCTGTATGTGAAATGTGGCTTCATTGCATAATTTCAATGACAAAGTCTTTCCACGGCAGTTTCCACACATCACACAACCTTTTGCAAGCAACTACAGTTTTTCCTTCCATTCCCTCCACATTTTAAAGAGCTTTATATTTTCCTAACACTCGTTCGCTATTTCCCTGCTCTATATTGCCTACCCATTGCTAAGCTCACTTTTGACAGGCTTCTGTGCAGCTAAGTGCTCAAAAAATAAGTCAAGGAGCCTTGTAAATATACGGACTTAATATTCCCATTATTATTTCTTAACTCAAGTAGAACATATAATATCACTAAGCTATTTCAGCAAGTTATCCAGAAGATGAAATTCCAAAGCCAAGAGCAGACTGAGAACTTCAGAAGCACAGTAAAATTAAGAACCCTTAGGAGAAGGAATTTGGAAATATGCAGCATCCTTCACACATATTCTAGTGTATTACAGAACCAAGTCTATATTCACAGTAAATTTATATGTAAACGGTGATCTTAACATCAGAATTCAACATCCAACATAATATGCCATATTACATATTCAAAACCACAAATATCTTCAATATTCACAAAAGACAATTTTCAAAAAGATATAAAATTAATCACATAATGCAAGCAGTGAGAATAGCTGGTACATGAGAAACATTTGTCACTAATATAGTAAGACCATAAGGGCAAGCAAGTTATAGAAAAATCCCTTCCCCCCCTCCCCCAAAGTCCATCAGATTTTGAATCCATTTCAACCATGTTTCAGTGATGATTAGACTTTCTACTAAAGTGCAGCAATTAAAAGGCCTTGTTTTGACCAAACTGTTACAATTCTGGCACCCAGCCACAAATATGAGAAAAGCAATTTATTTGCAAACTAGAAACTAAGTACTTTTTACACTCTGAGCCTGCAAAAATGCACCACTACTTTATTGCAGGGTGTAATTTTACCTGTTTCTATTATGGCAGCACACAATACAATTAATTTCTTTTTAGACAGTAGGAGAAAGAACAGTTCTTTGTCACCCCAGCTAATATGTTGCCATCCCAAGTAAATAAATACCGCTCTATATTTAGTGTTTATTCATCAGTATTACATTGAGAGGACAGCTGGCATGAATACCGACAATGAAAGTAAGACTGCTGATAGCACTATTTTGCTGAAGAAATATTAAAAAAGTCTTAGAATTTACTTAACCTGTTTTTGGAAGACTATGAACACATCGCTATACGGCAAGGTTTTGTGAATTCTAATATGAAGTGATTATATAAACTCCCTGTAGAAGGGCTTGTAAGTTATTAAAAGAATCACAGAGAAGGAATATTTTTTCTATATGAGGAATTTTTGCACTGTGAAACAGGCAGCTCTGGAGCAAAAAAAATAATTTGAGGTTATATTGTTCTATCTGACAGTAATTTTTGCATTTTATTTACCCTTTCAGGTTTTACCTCTTAGATATGAGAAATGAAATAAGAGCAAAAAAACCTTGCATTTTAAGCTACTATCCAAGATATCAGCTTGGACAGCAAAGGATTATCTGAAACTTGCTCTCTGAGTTTATTTTATTTCCAATACACATACAGATGAAGTAGATGCAATAAAACATAATAAGGAACAAGGCTGAAGAATGGTATCTCATGAAAGATTAAGAGGCCATGAATGAAGACGCTGTCAGTGTTTATTAAGCATTTGGAATAAAAATTGGAATTATTCACAACTAAAAAAAATTCAGCAAAAGTTGAGGTTGAAAGCACATTTCAGTGGAGCCCAGCTCTTCAGTGTAATGCTGATGAATAGATCTCTACACTCGACTTTGATTGCAGTGGAAATTGAAAGCCATAAACTAGGCTTGGAATGAACTCAGCACCTTTTAGGAGCGCACTATCATATTTTGGCACAACTATACTATATAATAGACTTATTAGACTCACTCCAAGCCACATTATTTTTTGTCCAAGTGGTTTCAAACTGGAACACTGTTCTTTTAACAGGTTTGGTCTTTTATCAGTTCTTTAGGCATTCCAAGACAAGAAGAGGCTAAAACTTTGATTATCTTTTCCCCTTCTGCCACTGATATCACCTGAAGCTGCAGGGAGGGAAGCTGCAGGAGGGCTCAAGTTAAAAATCACCTGCAAGCCTTAGTCATCTTGCATTTTCATTGCTGCAGCTGGGGAACTTTTTGAGAAGGTTACATGGAATAAGGGCCACTCAAGGAGATTTCATTTAGACTATAGATAAAACTACTAACAACTCTGTTGACGTTCTTCTGAACTACTACTACAGCCTCTACAAAGAAGATAACATTTAATAAGCCCCAAAAGGCTAATAAATGAGTTCTGGAGGGATCGGCTCATGGCCTGTAGGGTCACATCCTCTACCCTTCTCCTCTTTTGCTCAGGTTCTGTTCACTCCAGCTCCCAGCAAATACCCAAACTGAAAATTATCCTTCTGTCACACTGCACTTGACAGCCCTTGACTTCACCCCTCACTGGACTCTCTAATGCTGCTCCTCTGAGCAAAGATGGGAGCTGGCATCAAAAAGAGAATCACCGAGCTGCCCAAGCTGTAATGCAGCTGCCACTTTGGCAAACCTTAACTCTCCAAAGCAGAGAATTTGTGCAGGGATAAAACAGAAAGAAAGTAATTCTGTGAGAGCAGTGAGAATGCCATAGCTGGAACAAATACTGAATTTGTCACAAGTAAAATTTAAGAGCAAGGGAAATACTCCTCTTAGACATGGGCAATAGTTGGCAGCGCAAGGAAAATTTATAACAGACCCTATACAGAGTATTGCTTTTCATTTTTTTCCCCCCCGGAAAAATGCATAGCATTTTCATAAATGCTAGTACCCTTCAAAGTAAGTACTAACCTCCGTTAAAAGGATTTTCCCTCCTTTTTATTTTTGCAAACAAACCACTCACCAAGACAGTTTGTACTTATTTTTGCATCTGTAGCTGTTGCAACTAGGAGAAGCTTTGGAAACCAGGGAAAGTGAGAAGCTGAAATGTTTATTTAAAAGTGGCTGTGAAACAACACATTTTGCTTTCCCATCACAACTTCTGAATTTATGTTCTTGCAATAAAATTATCTAATGGTATTTGCTAGTGCAAAGTTCTGCTACTATATTGTCCTAAGAGCTCATTTTTGCATTTTAATGCCAACAAGTAGAATTATGGATAGCAGTGTTATTTGGCAGGTAGAGAAACATTGAGTCAACTAAATTCACTTACCTGGCGAGATTGGTACTACCTATATCTCTTAACATTTTCATTATCAGCAATAAGTCATCGGGATTGCATAATTAGCATCCGTAACAGAGTCTGGGGTCTTCATTAAATCTATGCAACTGCATATTAGTCATTTCTGCTATTGTGTTACTTGTAAATCTTTGCAAAAAGCTTTAGAAACAGTCATATAGCAAACAAACAGCTTTCCTTATTTTGGGTAACATTATGCTTGAGCAGAGCATAGTTTTTTGACTATGCCATAAAAACTATTATTTATAAAACTGTCACGGATGCCCTTCTATCCTACACAACATGAACAAAGCCACAGGTGAAGCACTGTGTCAAGACCTGGACACTACACACTAACGGAGACATTAATGTCCTAAAGGAAGTCACTGTAAATGCACAAATGCACAAAAAAAAAAAAAATAGAACATTCACAGGCTAAGATGAGGAAAAAATAGCCTTAATAGTCTAGATACCCAATGACTGACAGACAGCCTCAGCAATTAAGAGGAGGAAGAATATGATCTGTACTCTGTATTCAGGCCAAGATCGACCAAAAAGGGACAGGCACAGATTGAGGTAAATGCTTAGATTACTTGAAAAAAACAGGCTAGAGAAATATTGCCACGAGTAATTTACCTATAGCTGAGATTTATTAGCCACAAGTGCTATCAACAATCCCGCCAGAACAGTGACAGGGACACCTGCAAGCAGGAATAAGCTGCACAGATGCTGGGTGCTATGTGTGTCAGGAATTACAGTGACATAGTAGTGGGTGAGTTAGAGTCATTTTCTGCTTCCATCATTCCCAACCAAGGAGAGAAGCGGGAAGCAATTCCAAAGTCCCTGCTTTCTGGATTTACCCATGGCTGACTTGGAAGTGACAATTGGTTTTCTAAGCAGAGGAGTCAAAAAATGTTTGAAGTCCACCCAGATTAAATCTATCACATTGCTTATAAAATCAATTATTGCACTGAAAGCCATTTGATTATTCAGACCATCTATCTGTGGAAAAATCCTTGTTTCATTCTCTAGCCTTTTTTCTTTATCTCTGTTTCTTTAATTACAGCTTTTCTGGCCCATGTCCTTAGACCACAGCAATTATAACAGCACTACAGCTGCTTTCATTATCTCTTCCTTCAAGATCTGCTTTCAATTCCTGCGTTTTATTGAGGTCACACTAATGACACTGCAGTTGTCTGATTCACTATTTTACGGTGCCGCATTATGTTGGCCATGATAGAGACGAGCAATAGAACTAAAAATAATCAAGCAAGAACACAGTGGGTAGGCTGAAAAATACCAGGCTATTTGTGGAGACCTTAATCACTGAACTTGTAGGAGTCTTGAAACTTTCATTCATGGTGCTAAAACAAGAAGTAGGAATATTCTAACAGCATTTGAAGCCATCAAGCAAGTAAAAGTGGTGACTCAAGAGGATGAGTATATCTTACTACAAAAATCTGAAAGAGAAGTGGTAAGGAATTAAAGTGTACAATATTCAAGGTCAAAAACTTTGGGTCTAAAAGCTGTAGTGACTTCTAGAGGATGGGAATTCATCCACATAAAGTGACTAAGGAAGCAAATGGCTGTTCATTAATTAAAAGGAATTAAGAATTGCCAAAGTAATGCTATTGCAAACCCTCAAAAGAAATATTGCCCTCTCACTCATACCACAATATCATATTTACTGTTACTTTCACACATATTGGTAATCCCTATGAAAAAGGAGGTGATACTTCAAAGTCGCATAAGAAATAATTGTACAACTCAAGCATTGATGCTATCTCACCAAACTTTTTCCTTTCCAAATACACACTGACCTGGAACATGCATAGATAAGGTCTGCTTAGGTGGGGAAGGGAATTACATGCTTAAATATCTGCATCTCTGCAAAAAAAATAGGTACAAAATGATCACGAATAAAATCCAACATGAATATTGAAGGTTTTTTCTATATTCTTGGCACGGTCATATTATGACAACCTTCCAAGAGAGCAGAGCACGAGAGGCCCTAAGAAAAGGCAGCTTTTAAAACAGAGTTTCAGATGCCTTTCTGAGAACAATGCTTCTAGCAAGAAGGGAAAGGCACTATGTACTACCAAGGCACTGCCATTACTGCATGTCTAACTTCACTATTTGATGCAGAAACAGCTGCCTTTGGGCTTTTATATAGATATAAGAAGGAAGATAGAAGCTGAACTTGAGGCAGATCAGGCAGCAGGATAGAAATAAACTCAAGCGTGGATTTAGCAGCACGGTCTTAAGTTCCCAAGGGAAACTGGTAACCTCCATTGAATGACCTGATCACTGACTTGGGAGGCAGGAAATACAGTGCAGCAACAAAGCCAGCAGCAAATCCAAGGAAGGAAGGAAAGTTTATCCAAATGCTTCGAGTTTGGATACAGTTGAAGACACTTTCTTTCCAAAGTCACATTAAACTGGAGAAGCTGGTAACTCTTTATCAAGTTTTGCCAATGTAATAATGATGGAAATTGGGCCAATCCAATAGGTACTAGTTCCAAGAAAATAATTGACATGACTTCTTGGCTTAAGGTTTTTACCTATAGCACTAAAACAAAATAATTTTATATTACACTGAAGAAAAAAGCAGTTGAATATTGAGTCTAATTCAGCACATTTTCTCTTTTGCCTCCATAAAACTTTAAGGCAGATATTTAATATACTGTAGAGGACGGATAAGGGAAAAATGATACTGCATATTAGCTTGCCAAGGATGGATTTTAAAACAGGCAAGCAGACATGTATGACACTACTCTCCTTCTCAGGCCCTAAAACACGAGTCCCACTGCCATCACACGTGAAGGAAGGATGAGTAAAAGAAGGAAGAAAATAAGGAAGAAAAGAAGGTCTTTTGCAGGGCAAAGACCTCTGATCAAACTTACGATTGACATTTTCTACACATGACAAGCATGGCATGACACAGACAGCAGAATACAACTTTGAGTTACTCAGCACACACACACATGCATTGAACACATTGATAAAACATATGTAGAAATTGTATGGTGGAAACTGACTGTTCATCCAGAAAAAATCTGACATACTGCTAACATAAGCAGTTACCAATTCCATGGCAGAGTCAACCTGTAACAGCAAGTAACATTTGATTTCATATTTAGAATTTTGCTTATTTGCTGTTGTTCTGAGAATATCCATACACACAGAAATAGAGGTGCCTGGTCCCTTACAAAGGCATGCATCCATAACAGAACATTATTCAATTTAGCTTCTGTGTACAAATACAACTGATGATTTTAGATATATTAAGCACTTATTTAGAAAAGAGCATCATGTGGAAGAAAAAATTGCATTTTAATTAAGAAAACATACTTAATTTAAAAGGTAATTGACCAACAAATGTTGTTCATGACTCCATTTAACCCAATTACATGTCATTTATAGAGTGGGAATATAGCTAGAAACATTTGAAAAGACACTCTAAGTGGTAACTAAGAACAGTTTAGACATTCACCTGCTTTCCTAATATGCTCCCTTCAAGACACTATAAGAAAACCAGCTAGTCCTTCAAGAGAAATCTATGTGTAAAGGTTCATTTTCTATTTCAGTCATGTCGTTCTGAAGGAAACTCAAAGCCCAGGAAGATGCAATTGTACCAAGTCTGTGGGGAAGATTTTTCCACAGAAAATCCAGCAGAAACAAAACAGCTGTTCATCCTTACAAACCAGACCAATCGTGTACATGGAACTAAGGCAAACACCTTCCCAGCGAGAGAGACATCCCAAGTCTTAATTGATCTGCACATCAAAAGCCCTACATTTTACTTAGTAACAGCCTCTCCACACTGCTGGGAAGCTTATATATGTGAAAAAAAACACAGATTAACTGACAAACTTCTTTTTCTGCAGCACTGGATGATATTTAAAAGCTAATGCCCTCAATGGCAGAGAGCTTCACTTCTACAATAAGTGGAGAAGAAAAAAAAAATAGGCAGAGACTCTTCATATTTAACTAACTTCTTTTCTAACTACCCTAAAATCCATACAATTATTAGGACAGTCCTGAAATCTATAACTCAAGAACAACAGTGTTTGAATGTGGACATTAGACTTGTCCTGTATTTGCTCTTACGAATCTCACTTGAACTCTCTGGCCTAAGAAATAGCAGTTTGCAGAAGATGAAAGAGTGCCAACAGGACAGATAAAAGGAGATTAAAGCATAATTGTATCAAACTAGTCAAATGCAAGTACAACTTGAATGTGCCTTTGATGTGGACTTCTGACATTGTAGTTGCATGTCTCTGCCACAGGCCTAGTTTCTCAAAGTAAACTTTGGAAAGACTTGGTTGCATCTTATGTTAGAATAAAATACTTGTAAATGTAGAAATAAAAAGATAAAATAAAGTTTAAAAGGTGGTACATACTCTTTCACATGGCAGCCATGTCCACAAGTCATGCAGCACATCTGGGAGAAGAACCTACTACCATCTACGTGTTACTACGATCATTTTGACTTTACTCATTTGTTAGGATATCTTTCGGCTGATTTGGCACATGTGAGCCTACCCTGAAGAGTTTGCCCTAGGAATGAATGGCAAAGAATAGGAGAGTAACTTGAGTAAATATATGACAGGAGTAGATGGTAGAAAACATATTCAAGCCATATAGAAAGAATCATTTTGAAAAAAATTGATGCAAAACCATTTGCAAAAAAAAGAGCCTGCCTGCAAGTATATAAGGAGCTGACAAGGTATTAATATAAGATTAGACAAAGTAACCCAAACTGGAAAATAATCACCTTGTACTTAACATGGCAGCATGCGCTAACTCAATCATAAATCTTTATCTTTTCTTTCTCCCAAGAGAGATACAATTCGTGCCCATGCACTGCCCATTACCTGCTAATGCATTTCCCCCTAGGGAAGACATGTTTCCCTCTGAGGTAAATCTGTTTTGTGCAAGTCGTTACTTAAATCTGAATTCCAATTCAGGCACAAGACAAAAAGTCCAGGTTTCCCTTTGAATGACTGTGGTAGCATTTAAAGTGTAATTGCTTCTGGAAGCTGACAACTAATTATCCCAACACAAAATGCATATTAGGCATTTCAATAATGAAATGTCAATCATTGTAATGGAAGTGTCACTTTAAACTTTTTGCCTTCAGAAATTGTTTTACCTGCTTTTAAAATTAATCCATCTACCCACACGTAGGCAAATGCTTATTCTCTAGCACAAGAGCTAGAGCTCTGAGCTATTTCCATCTACAGAGAATCTGCTTATGTCCTTCCCTACCATGGCTATTTTGCAATGTACAGATGTCCCTAGTACTACCAGCTATTTCTGGTCTGCATTTGTTTTTAAGTGCTCCTCCCAGTACCTTTTCATGCTGAGGGAAGTTCCTATCCGCCTCTGCTCACCAAAACATAGTATTTGTTTCATTTTGTTATGAATAAGAGAAAGTAAATTCTCTTCGTAGTAGCACTACAGAGTCCAAAAGAGGGACTATAAGTCTACAAGAACTACTCATCTGAGGGACATGCTGCTCTCTGTAAACATTTAGGCCCATGTAGACAGATATGTATTAAAACCCTCACTATGCACAATCCTGACATTTAGGCTATGCAAAAACACTGCTTTGGAGTTAAGTTGTGTCTGGCTCCTGGTTCTCAGAAAGTCAATTTTAATTTTTAGCAATAGTAAGCAGAGTAATCACAAGCAGAAAAAATCATTTTGTGATGACAGCCATGAATTTCTTGCAATTTCCTCTATCACAGTAAAAAAGGAAATATATCTAAACACCATTTCCTGCTGCAGATCTATCACTAGGTTATGTTTTATTGCTGTTAGATGAACACTCTATTTAGTCAGTTGTGCTCAGAGAAAGCCTCCTTGCTTTTTGGCAATTTCCCTTTTCATAAGGCTTGAATCCCAGCTAATTTCTGCCTCTAATTCCATTCCTCATTGATGAGGAACACAGGAAAAGGGATATCATTTACAACCGCGCTACAACTCCATGAGGAAAAGCATGAAATTCACCGAGTCCAGCATAAAGGCATTAGATATCTATTTAAACAGTTAGCTATTAAAAAAAGCCCTCATTTATACCATTGAGAATCTAAATCAAAAAGCACCTTTTCACATCAGAAAATATTTTAAGTAAGGGAATATTATATCATGAGATTAATTTTGATTTAATAGAAGCTTTTTTTCCCCTAGGAGTAAAAGTACAAGACCTGGGTTATATGCTAAAACTAACCTGATTGTGAAAATTAACTGTTAACAGACTCAAAACATTCTGTTTTCAAACCTGAGAAAACTGGTCGCAGTGGCATCACCTTGGGAAATAAACCTGAGGCAGAAAAATTAATATCTCTGCATCTCAAGAGTTGAGCAGAAACCACTGCTGGATAGCAGAGCTCTTCTTCCCTTACAATAAGCAATTAATCCTCTCTTGTTATTAAGAGTCTTAACTGCATCCCATATCAAACACTACGGCACTAAAAAGTTGCTAGAAAGAGCCTATGATTATTCGATTAACTGTTGCAAGAGGCTGTAGGTTCCCATATTCAGGAGACCCAGCTGTCAGACCTGCCTTTCAGGAGCTTAACAAGGGCCCCGATCCGCTCTCCAGGTTCGATAGCTGCCCACAGCCAGGCTGATTTCAGTCTGGTAGGGGGTCCGACCTCTCACTTCTTCTCTAGCGGCGCCTTGCAATATTATCTCAGCTGGAACTCTATCCCTATTACCTGGATTTCTTTACCCTCTCTCTTTACAGGAAGGAATCCATGAAGCGCTTTGTGGCAGCTCCTGAAAACTGTTTCCCATTTTGTCTCGGCACACGGCAAATTCAGTCTCCAGTTTCTCAGAGACCCCTGCGTGGTGCCAGGGGTCGCTTAATGGTGTGATTGCCAGCTCCAGCACTACCACCTTGTAGCCAAGTGTTATGAGACTTGTAAGGATGTGCAGCGAATAGAAACACTGCCCTGACTAAATAGTGTTAGGGACCTGAGTAGGGAGGAAAGAAGAGACTAAAGCAGCAAGGTTCACAGGTTCATAATCCCTTTGGGGAGCAGTCATTTTCATGGTGATGTGTTGCTAAATATGCCATCTGCGTCCTAGCAGAGATGAGGAAAGAACTGGAAGCTCAGAGTGCATCTATGGGGCCCAAAATGCTGGGAAAGGAATATGCTTGCAGACATGGCTGATAATGGAGAGAGGGGAAAAAAAAATGCAGGTTACATGGTCCGTTTTAAAACTCTGCTCACATCCAGGCAACCTGTTGATTTTTTGGCACCGTTAGCAAATACCATCCTCAGAAGTCTGTAAGTAAGAACATGCGGATCCCCTGGTGGGCACCTCCTTGAGATAACTGCCACAAACGAACCACTCGGGGTCTCCCGATAAAGTGCACTTGCTGAGCTTCCACTGATAGCATGCCTTCCCCAGGGCTCCACAACCTGACACCCCCTGTAGTTTGACCGCTGATCTCCAAGTATTAAAAAGAAAAAAAAAAGGCAAAAAGAGAATCAGAAAGATAAGCAATCAAGTTGCTAGTTCACTATCACAAACTTAAACTGTTTATAACACCTATATCAAGTGGCCAGCAGCTCACACTCACCGCCCGCAGGAAGACAGATTTGTACAACCCACTAAACCATTTTCAGTATGGTCACTGACCCATGGACATAGGAAATAGCAATGGGACATTCCTCTTGGAAATCCTGCTGCTAAAACAAAGTCACGGAGAATAACTCATTTCATCTGTAAAATACTGCCATGAAACTAAGCCCTGCCCCAGGAGCAGACACAGTGTGCCAAGTAGGCTCTGCTGATATGAAGTGCATCCAAAACACCTAAAACTACCGAGCCTGTAAAAAAATGGCTGAAATTTCCACTGCAATAGGCTCTCCACTATCGGTACATGGGCATCTGAAAAAGTTTTCATTTTGTCTTGGTAATTCCTTGATTTATATTCACTTCTGTAGAAGCTCAGTCTATCCACTTAACCAATCTGAACCAAAAATTACTGCTCCACTGAGTTACAAAGGCTCCTGAAACAACTTAGAATATAACTTAACCCAGCTTTGAGAATCTAGACGTGTTATGAATTTTTGTTTAGTTCTTCCCTGTTTTTTTTTCCCCAGTAGCACACCTATATTCCCTATTTGAAAAGGGAAATGCTACAACCTACAATAATGTTACTAAGAAGAAAAGGACCTCACAACAAAACCAATACACATACAGAAAGAAATTCTAATAACTTGTCTATTTCTGACACTGGCATAGTAGGGAGCAACCCCCCCTCTAAACAGAATAGCATCAAAGCACAGTTGATGTGGCATACTACAAGAAAAATACAATAGTTTTCCATAGGCCTTGACAAACTTCAGTAGTATTGTAATATACAAAACTCCCTGTGGTAGAGAGTATGGTATTTGTTTATTCAAAATGTAAGGTTTGTTTCCCTGTGTTTGCTTCTTGGAATTTATTCCTAGTTTTCTACCCCAGCACAGCAAGCAATAGCCATAAGAAAGGACACACTGTTACTTTCAGTTCATTTGCCAAAAGGTACCCACAGAACCAAAATTTCATCAGATCGTCACTGTTTGGTAACCACAGTTATCTGAGGAAGTCCCTGAGGTGAAAGGAGGCATTATCATAAATTGCTATTAAATGGGCATCATGGATTTATTATATCTTTGTAATCTGAGCACTGTTTTGTATAAGAAGAAACCCAAGCAAGAAAATATAAACTTGTGAGACGTAAACAAAAAGTATCTTCTACTAAGTACCAAGAAAAGTCACCTAACTCCTCTGGTATTTCTTAATATATGGGATTAAACTATGTGTTGTGGATAACTCATATGGAAAAGATGCTATGGGTGGTATCTGAATGACTGTTAAAGAACAACTTACCTGTCCTTCCACATTCTTTCTATTTAAGCTTGGCATATCAATTAACTCTTTTTGAACTTCATTATTTTGAATTATTTCACTTGTTGACCCGATGAGAAAAATATCGCACGACACTGAGATGAGTTGGGTTATTTTAGGTTTTCTCTCTGTCTACATCACAGGAAGGATATTTATTTTGAAGACTTACCTGCACAGCAGGTGTTTCACAAGAGCAGATTTTGCTATCGGGTCTCCCAGCAGGTTCTGTTCCTTTTTTTGAACTGC